>JAFVLL020004322.1:0-26587 GCA_021397915.2 Tor tambroides | reverse complement strand
AATAATGGTAAGTGCTGCTTGCATCAATACAGTCTATTTCCTGTTTACTTCTTGATGGCCTCTTTTGCTTCTTGAAGCAATGAGACCTTGTGACCGAAGGATATTAGTATGCCCTTTAGCTTTCCCTTGCATCTGTATTCTCTTGGACTGCCAAGTCAGAGTTGACAAAAGCTCTTGTGTTAATCTGTCATTTCCTCTATCTGTTGCCATCTGTCTTTTCTTATATTAAAGCAAAAAACTCTATGAAGACACCCCCAAATGATAACTTTTTTTTTTTTGTTTCTTCCAAGCAGTTAGAATATATTTAAAAATGTATTTTTTTTTCTTTTGTTCACATATTAGTTAAAGTTTTACTATATCTTCTTGATTAAAGAGCTATTTATTTTATGTCCTCCCTCATATTTTCACAAGTGATCCCATGTTTCCTGTTTAAATTTGGAAAATGCACATAAAAGGTTATGCTGTTAAAACAAAGGGCAACACATTCCCAGAGAGACAAATTGGGATCTGATACCACGGAACTCTGGCGTTTTGACGCTGTCCTACATAAACATTCCATGCATTTAGGAAATACAGTCCCAGCCAAACTCTTTGTTAAATAAGGAACATCTCATGAAGGCTATGTATAATGTAAAAAACAAGAACTGAAATAGTAAATACTCTGGAAACTGGATGGGAACATCAAAATTTGGCCCTGTTCCTTGTGCCTAGTCTGGCTGCCAAACAGGACAAATTACAACAAACTCCCAATGAGGCTCTTCAGTGCTCTATCTCAAATAATTGGGCTTAGCTCATACCGAGAGAAGCAAACGTGAGCTACTGTGTATTCAGACAAATGACAATTTGAACGAACTGAGGCTGTCCAATGTGAATAGGCAGTATGACTATATTTAATAATACTAATAAAAAGATGATAGTTATTCAAATTATTATTCAAATTATACAGTAAACTAAGGACAATTTGAGTCTACAAGACAAAATGCATAAGAATAAAAACTCTGACCAGTTCTCCATAAGGGTTTGGAAGTGTGCTATGCTGAGCCTCAACAAAATTTGGGTTATTTTATTTGATAAAATATTTAATCATATTTTAGGTCATATGTACAACATCATTGTATAGATCTTAGTCAGGGAAGATGCCATATGAATTTTACCGGGATGATAACGAGGCTGTGAGGAACAGGGAAAATCTTAAAGTCTGAGTGCACAAATTAAAGGTTTTGTAGCAACAAAGTATTGAAACTTGATTTTAGGGGACGGTCATCATCAGCAAGGCTTTTTTAAGATTTACCATCAAGCTTTTGAGACCCACTTTTCTGGTGGCGCAAGCAGAACCTCATATAGCCATTTTAAACCTCTCACACAGCACAGACTGCAAAGTAGAACTACAGAAACACAGAAAAACCAGTCAAGAGGAACTGATCTCATCAAATATTAAACAGAAGTCAGGGGAGTGATTCAGTGATGCATAGGACTGTTAAAGTCTGGATAAGGGGCGTGCGTGATGGAGCTAAAGTGAGCCGATATGCATATGTTAAGATTTACCTTCTCAATATGAGATATGAGAGCAAAAGTAAAGGTTTTGAAAATGAAAATGCTCACAAATGTTTTGGTATTGACTCATCATTTGGTATTCCAGAAATGTGAACATGTTGTGAAGACTTACTTTCATAGTTCAGTATTGCATATGTAATAAAATGACACCACATATTCTCTTGAAGCTGTTCTAATATCTTCTCAACATTAGTCTATTTCAGTTTAAGAAGTGTTTTTGAAGACAGTGAGGACAATCACGGAATCGCTATAAGTCAGACTTAAATACAGCAAGGGACTGGGCACTACGCAGCTGTCCATCACATCTACTAAAGTCTGTCTCAGCCTCTAAGAAAGATGAATATTTCATAATGACCCTCCCTCCTGTATGGGCCTGTCAGCTCCTGTTCTTTCCACAACTGCACAACACACTCTCTCTGGACTTAAGAGGACGGTACAGTTTGCATTATTCAGACGCTCCATGCTGTGCACTTTCCGTCGCTTTAAAAAACGGGGCCATATGGGATGATAAATAAAGCAGCCTAACACGAGGCTCTTCAGTGCTCTATCTCAAATAATTGGGCTAGCCTATACCGAGAGAAGCACCAGAGCTACTGTGTATCTAGGACAAATGACAATTTGAATGAACTGAGGCTATCCAATGTGAATAGTATGACTATACTTAATAATACTAATAAAAGATGCTGATAGTTATTCAAATTATATTCAAATTATACAGTAAACTAAGGACAATTTGAGTCTACAAGACAAAATGTATAATGAATAAAAATCCTGACCAGTTCTCCATAAGGGCTCACTCAGTAATAATTCAATAATCAGCATCTTGATATGCCACACCTGTGAGGTGGATGGATTATCGGTAAAGGAGAAGTGCTCAATAACACAGATTTAGAGATTTAGAACAACATTTGAGAGAAGTTAGGTTTTGTGTACAAAGTCTTCGATCTTTGAGTTCAGCTCATGAAAAATGGGGGCAAAAACAAAAGTGTTGCATTTATAATTTTGTTCAGTGTACATACATATACATATATACATATATATATATATATATATATATATATATATATATATACAGATGTTTATCATAATTAGAATATCATCAAAAAGCTGATTATTTCATTAATCTTAGATTCAAAAGGAAACTTGTATAAAGTATACATTCATTCCAGACACAGATTGATATACTAAGTGTTTATTTCTTTTTAAATTTAATACTTCAGGAATCCCACAACCAATGAAAACCCAAATTCAGTGACCCTAGAAATTAGTTATTACTTAAGACCAATACAAAGAAAGGATTTTAGAAATCTGGCCAACTGAAAGTATGAACATTGAAAAGTATGAGCATGTACAGCACCCCCAATACTTTTAGTTAGTCTTTTGTGTCTGAATTACTGGTAGCATGTGGCGCAAGGCTAGTCGATCAGTCTGTGGCACTGCTCAGGTGTTATGAGAGCCCAGTATGAATGTATACATTATACAAGTTTCACTTTTTGAATGGAATTAGTGAAATAAATCAACTTTTTGATGAGATATATATATATATATATATATATATACACACATACACACACACACACACACATATATTACTGACCCCAGCTTTTGAACGGTACGGATCTGATAAATATTACAAAAATATACCAGGGGTCAGCAAGCAATAGGGAAAACTGCATACTGACGTACATTTTGACTTCTCATAGTCACACAGCCTGTTAGGAGCTATAAATACTATTAAAGTGTAAGAATTAACTTGCGCTAGTCTACGGATGCATGCACGACCGCTGCACATACTAGGCACTTCAGATCAAAGCCTCAGCGGTCTAACAGCGCTCGTCAATGTCAAAGGGCCTGTTTACACCTGGTCCCTTCATGTGTTTTGTCTGATCGGATAGCTATCCGTAAATAGCTAAGCGGTAAATGAAAACGCATTCGAGATGGATATAAATCCGATCACTTAAACCACTTCAGGTGGTGGTCTGGGCCGCATTCCAGACAAAAATGGACAAGTGCAAATGCATATGGTTGTTGAAACCACATATGTAAATTTTACTCCTCCCAAAATGTTAAAATAATAAACGTGTGAGAGCGTGTTATAGGCTATATAACAATATAGTCAGACACGCATCACTGCGGACGAAACTGAAAGTAAGACGCAGACGGTCAACACACAATCATCCTCATTAAAAGTAGTAGCCTAAGACAAACTTATCTTTCCAGTGCTGATGCCGCGCGTAATCCTATTGTGGTATTTGATCTTGAAATGAGCTGATAATTAATAAAATGCAGCGCTTTAGATCCGATTTATATCCATTTTGCGACGACACATTTATGTGGTCAAGTGTAAATGGAAACGTTTTAACAAATCAGATAGATATTCGATTAGCTAAAATGCATGAAATGACCAGGTGTAAACAGGCCCTTTATGACTGAGATGGCCAATCAAATCAGAGTAGGCAGGGTTTACTGTTCACAGAAGCAGAGCGCGAAGCGTCAGTTTGTAATGTTGAAAGAGAGCGAGGTAAGATGAAGCTGCAAATCATTTTGTATTTTGTGTGTACGCACGCATCAATTAAAGTAGCGCATATAGAATGGTGATTAAACTGAACAGTTTTAATGCCTTGGCTTTGTCACACACACACACACATACAGTGGTGTTCAGTACAGTCATACTGTATATCTGTTATTCAAGAAACTTTTGAAAAGTTTAAAAAAATTTATGAAAAAAATCTTAAACTATTTGCATGAAAATCAAAAATAGTTTTTTTTTATCGTATCATTTAAAAATGTTTATGTACTGTATAAATACAGAATGCATTAAAAAAGAGGGGGGGGGGTGGCATCAGCACAGTGGTTAACCAAAAAAAATGAAAAAAATGGCATGTCATGCCGAAAAGGTTGCCGACCCCTGATCTACACAGTACATCACTAACGACTCTACTGTCAGTCGCTGCTTTATCATGTGAGACAGCAGGGAGATTTACAGCATCTTCAGGTAGTAGTGTAATACCTCCTACACAAGATCCAATCAATGGCGCATAAGTTAGCTCTCTCATTGGCACTGACATCAGTTAGTGCCTCCATTTCACCACAGTGCCAGTTCTGCCTCCATTATTGGAGCGCATGATGAATTGAACCAGGTTGGTGCCATCTTACCCCAAGCTGTGCCCTGAGCTCAGAGCGCCTGGCTGCCCTCACGGCAGCAGTGTCTGCACTGATCTCCACCACCTCCTCTCAATAAAGTAAAGTAGACCAACTGGGAGATTGCAGCATGGGCGCTAAGTGCCAGCCACACATGGCATGGCAGGCCTGCAGAGCTGAGGGAATGACTAAATCTCACTCCCTGCTTCATCCTAAGCCATGGCTGTGGTCTTGGTGTGTGCAGAGTCTGTCTGCTGCCAGGGGAATGGATGCTATGATATCTAATAAAGGCAAATGTTGTGCGACTCATTTTAAAAAAGCCATTTCTCTTTCACGTGTGTCGGATCCTGCAGGGCCTCTCCGCCCCTGTGCATCTGCTCTCATTCGGTCATTTATTATTTCAATGAAGCAGCTGATGTTTGTTGAATCCTGTAGGACATATTCTCCTGAATGTGCAGAGATAAACACTTAGAGGAATATAAGCCTTACCTTATTAGTGCCCTTAGCATGCGCTTCTGAACTGCCGTGTATGTGTGTTGTATGCAAATTAGCTTGCACATCTGTAGGTATCCATATAAAATAGATTTAAATATTACAGTCATACACTTAAATATTAGGGTTATCAAATGCAATGCATTGATTTATTTATTGCAATTATCTAAAATGAATCATTAAAAAACGTAATTACATTAAATCTGACCTACATGCAGCTACACCCAGCTTTCATCACCAAAAAAACACATCTTGCATTCAGAAACAGCTGGATGGAGTGTAGCAACATGGAACAAAAAGCAGAGGTCTTGCATTTTGAAAATTTGAAACACCATCTTTAAAACACTGTTCAAATTCAGACAAAACAACAAAAGACCTCAGTAATTGCTGGCAGTACATCTATCATGTTTTAATTGTTAAAAAAAAGAAAAAAAAAAAAAAAAGAAACTGCACATCTGGAATGTGGGACAGTGTCGTGCGTGAACAGAAGAACAGAATAGATTGACAGATTCGCTTGCAAAATGGTTTGCTGTGGGCTGTAGGCACAATAATATTTAACTTCGTAATATTTAGCTTAGTCCGCTCAATGTTTTTCTCTTACACAGCAATATAATATCATTAAATTACCTTTTTATATGTGCTTTTCTCAGCTAATATTGATGCATGCAGTGATTTCAATTAATTGCTCTGCATTTTAATTTATTTCTATTAAATATTTCAATTTACAGCCCTATTAAATATCAAGTTAAATTGGAAGGATTGTGTACTAGCAGTAGCACGGTCTCCTATGCATTTGCCAGTATTTTAGGCAAAGTTGACAAATTAACAGTGTTAAGCATTGATATTTAATACATTTGTTAAATTTTAATTGACATTTGAACTGGTTCTGCTATTTGTTCGAACTGATCACAGCCATCCATGTTCACACAAACACACAAAAGTCTGTAGCAGTGCACATTTCTCAAGAAATGAAGAAAGCAGTTCTTCATGGATAATGCATTCATCAGTTTATGGTTAATGCATTCCTGTAGCTCAAGTGGAGCTTGGTGCTAACAAGGTCATGGATTTGCATTATTATTACTATTCTTGCAAGTCTTTGCATGATAAAATTTATTATAATTGATGCTCATTAAGATAAATCAACCCCTGTCCAGTATCATTATATGGAGATGCATACTTCTTAATCCACACCAATTGCCAAACCCAATAATTAAACATTATTTCCTTAAATGTGGTAACATGTTAAAACAAAGTGCAAAATTAATTGCAAAATATCAGTGAATGACCCTAGTATTTATTCATAATGTACCAGGACACAACACACGTAGCATCCATATCACAAAGCACACCAACAGCTATATCTAGCATCTACCATCTACCATCCTCACCACTTTCTACAGGGGAACCATTGAGAGTGTGCTGACCAGCTGCATCACTGTCTGGTACGGGAACTGTAGTGCAGCAGACCGAAAGACCCTCCAGCGGACAGTGAACACAGCTGCAAAGATCATCGGTGCCCCTCTCCCCTCCATCCTGGACATTTTCTTTTCACGATGCTCCAGCAAGGCCAACAGTATCGTGAAGGACCCCACCCATCCCTCCCACAGTCTCTTCCAGCTCCTACCATCAGGAAGACGTTACCGGAGCATCAGAGCCCGCTCCGCCAGACTGCTCAACAGCTTTTTCCCCCAGGCTGTGAGAGCCCTGAACTCAAATCACCCCACCCCCTTCTGACACCCCATACAAACCCCCTACCTCCTGAAACATGGACCATGGACCATCTACCCCCCCCTTACCACATCACATCAATTTGAAGTGTTACACACAGGTGAGTGGGCCAGTACAAACCACCTGTAGTAACACACTCTCCTCTATGCGCACTAGACACTTTTCACACACTACTGTGTATACATAATCCCACAAAAGACTCAGTAATATATGTATGTTTAAATGCTCATGCACTACAAATCCTCTTACACTGTTCCCCAGCCAGCTGCTTGACTCACAATGTTTCTCTTTGCACATGTACAGTGTTGTGAAGCATTTGCTTCAGTTTGTATAGTTTGTATTTTTAGTTTATGTGTAGGTAACCATTTATATATAGTATATTTATAGTCAAAATCTTTCAGTAGGTTAGTTGTGTATAGGTTTATACTGTTTTACTTCATTGTTGTATGCCTGTATTTATGTAGCACCGTGGTCCTGTGAGGCACGACATTTCATTCCATTGTATGTCCCCGCATGTAGCGGAAGGACAATAAAGCTCAACTTGACTTGACTTGACTTGATATCTTGTAGCTAAACACCATCATCAAATGAATAATTCCCCTTTCGATCCACAGATCAGACGTATTTATTTAACACCCTGTATGTGTCCGTTGTCATGGAATGCTATCAACTAGGCCTGTATTTGGTTATTCTAATATCCTGCTTTGGTATTCTATACACGATGGACACAAAAAAAACGCTTACAAAAAGAGATAAAGACACTTGACAGGTCTGATCTCTCTGAGGCTCTCTATTCTGCATTAAACATTACCTTATCAGTACAACACTATGGCCAAAGCATATCCGGAGCTGTCAAGCAACTCTGCGCCTAATGTCAGGACAATATTGAACAAACGATGAGGTCACAGATAAATATTCGCTTCAAGACATGACAGACTTAACATACAGTACGCTGGCACACGCAAAGGAAGCACCTCCTTCTCCATTAACAACACCGGCCGCGGTGCGCAGAGGTCCTGACAGTGCCCTTCGCTGATAGGGGGGACAGCATTTATCTGCAGGTAAAGTGGCCTGAAGGACCCCAGTGAAAAGGGGACTCATGCATAACAATGGCAAGTCAGAGAGCAATGAGATTGTGGGGAAGATAAGCTGAAATCATGACATCTCAAGGAGAATACTGAATGAGATCAAGAGCACCTTTAAATGCTGTGTTCTTCATAAACAAAGCTTCTAAACCTGATTTCTTTCGATTTTGTGTATCTCTATCAGTGTTGGGGAAGCTACTGTTGGCCACACACTTTAAGATTTTAAGCCAGATTTGGAGCCTGATTTGCATCCCCAAGCATTTGAGAGCATAGCCCGATTCGAGGTTTGTCACAAAATGACTTCAGTAGAAGATCACCTATATTTTTTCCTCCTTTTTTTTCTTCCTGTAAAACAAAACTCATGCCAGGAGAACCAGTTGACGCTGTCGATCGTCCTCCACTTGTTTTTCTTCGCAAGTCTCGATTGATCTCACGCGTCTCCGTGAGATCTCACTATGAAATTAATACAACAGTCGGCAGGTGTATGGCCTTGCCAAATCGTGTAGTGTGCGTTTGGAGGATTATAATGTTAAACGTCAGTTGAAACTGTCAGAGAACTGTGGAGAATCAGTATTGTGGAGAATCTGTGGAAACTGTGGAGAATCAGCATTCTCCACCAGTTTTAAATCAGTTAAGATTTGAAAATAGTCTAGTGTGTCCAAGTCCTTATATGCTACAATTTCACTTAAATACAGGCTATGGATTTAAACTATAAACTATAATCAAGCTACCCTTTTGAAAAAGTAGTTAGTTACACTACAGGCTTCTAACAAAAAGACAATAACCATGAAGCTACTAATAGACCCAGTGAAATCTCTTGACAAGCCGTTTTCTTTACTGTGTTGATGACACAGAGGGCTTTTTTAAGCTTTTATGCATCTTGAAATATGCAGCTGCTATTAAGTGGCTAAATAGGTTGTCGGGACATTAAAACCAATCACGTTGTACAGGAAGACTCACTAGTCACAGGAAAACTCACTATACTTACTAGTCCAGTTTTACATCACCCCTCCAGCACCATATTTTCTAATCAATCAGGAAGTTGAGGCAGGACATTTTAAAAGCTCATCCTTTTTTTAAAAAAAAAAAAAAAAAAAAAAAAAAAAAAAAAAAGCCAGTAGCCATAGTTTATGTCACAGCGTGGAATTTTATGAGCACAGGATGATAATTTTTCCTATTTCCATTTCCTACAAGAAATAAAAATGGCACAAAAAAAAAACAAGGGACAGTAAAAGAATGAACTCAAGGTCGCAATTTAGCATGACAGTATTAAAATTGAACCAAACAAATTAGCAGACAGACAGACAGACAGACAGATATGCATAAATTAAATGTAGTGTTAGAGAGAATGCTTGAATATTCCTTCAGCTGCATGTATAATGCAACATATTAAAAACACTGATGTAGCATTTTTTCATGTCACACTCCTAATTATTGAAAAAGCAGTAGCTTGTTACCGGAAAACCCACAACATTTTGAACCATATGGCACACTACTGAAAAATGGCGTAAAGTTTGTAGCGTAGCTGCTTTTATGGTTTTTCTTGCTTCCTAGCACTGTCCTCTACATCTGTCCAAACAGCTGGATTTAGCCTCATGTGCTCAGGACTGAAGCAAACATGTCAGATTTCAAATTGCATACTTCCGGGGGATCTTGCGCCATCCGAGCAGCTGTCACTGAGATGAATCAGAATGCTAATGGATGGCTTTCTCCAGGTATTACAGACCTCTTTAGGCCATGGCATGGCCACAGACATCACTAACCACCAGTAATACTCTGTCATGAGTCGAACCACGGCTGTAGGCTAATGAACATGAGAAACTGGAGGTTAATGCCATCCTTGGGGAGTGTACCTGAGAGGAGGTACAAACCTGCTGTGCTTTATGTTAACTGAGCTATTCCTGGACGAGGAGCCAGACGGATGGAAGAAACAGTCTAATCTGGTACCGCAGTCTGGTCGGAGAATGGGTCACAGTTTCTAGGTTGTGTACACTCAGGGCAGGAAGTAAACGCCAATTGCTGGGGCAGATGGGCAGGAGATCCAAAAAACCAAGTGCATGCAGAATGAACAAATGACATGTCACAAGTTGCCATAGCTACATCGCTCTGATTAGCGATCGACACGATAAATTCTCCCATCTCCTACATTTGATAACTCATACCACAGTATGTTCCCCATGGAGACAAAATCTCCATAAAAATAATCTCCACAAGAGTCCAATTATGTACCAGTGCAAATCACAAAGCAAATACCTCTCAGAGAAGGGAGTGATATTTATAATGTGCTTGCTTATCATGCCTGACTCATAAGTTCTGGTTTGAATTTTTGTGTTTTTTTGTGGCCCAAAGGCATGTGCTAAAAAGGGGTGTAAAGCCAAGCAGACATCTAACGAACTAGTACTTGGTTTCAGATAGAAGAATAAAGCCATACGCTTTGAGTTAAACATATGCTAGCCTGCCAGTAGCTCACTGCGAAGCTAACATGTAATTCTATTGAGAGGCAGCCAAAAGAAATCTACGCTGCAACAAATACTATCACAGAATTAGCGGGAGCTCCAAACACTTAATATGCAGTGCACTTCCCTCTATCTTGCTGACTTTTTCAGGTCAGTTTACTAGTTAGGTGCCATATTGCAAAGAATAGCTTACACCAGCATCAATTTCCTAGTAGCTATACCAGAAAAGTGTTTTTTATGTAACACTTTTGTTTTTTTTTACCAATTTTTATTGTTAATTAATTTCTTGAAGATCTAAACTAAAGCCTGAGGGTACACAGATTTTGTATGGATTTGCATGAATTTTTGCCATATTTCTGTGGTTTACAGGGTGAGCTTTTCTAAACTGGGACGGTTAAAGATCCAGGTCATAACAAGAGGGTCATTGCTGTGAGTCAGAGAATTAGCACAAGATTTAAGACGACAGCAAACAGTCCAATGAGTATTGTGTTTAACAATCCACAACGTTACTATTACACAAGGCACTAAAGCCGTAAGCTCACCCTTGCTTACGAAATATAGGATTTGCACATTTTCTGCTTTAAAGCGTATTGTTTGCTTTGCTTATTTAACCCCATTTGAAGACTCAAAAGTTTGTGGGTTAATTTTGAAGGTCTGACTAATTGGCTGCCTGTATTGAATTAAAGCCTTAATAAGCAAAGACAGCTGAGACAGTTACTAAGAATAAAGCAAATTACAAGCAGCTGCTATTTAATTGCTTCCTTTTGCAATATAACAATATTTTGCCCACGTGAATGAGCTAAAAACACCAGCTGAATTTGGAATAGCCATGTACAGTGTCTCTGAAACCTGTAACAGGATTTGTAATCTGCCTGTGCGCACATCTTAAACCAGCCTAAGATGGTTTGCTGGTCTTTGCTGGTTTAATATGGTCTTCCAGTATGGCCAATGGAGAGAAAAAAAATGTCTAAGACCAGCAATCCACACCAACCTAACCAATTAAACAGACCTGTAAACCAAACCATTATCACTTTAGATAAGTGTCTAAGATGCACATAAACATAACTTCTAAATCACATTTAGCACAGATGGTTATCTGAACATGTTATTGCTCAAGTGTATTATGTAAACAGCTGATGACTGTTAAAATAGACACCAAACCGGAAATTAGTGTAGATGAGGCTTATTAATGTTTTAAAGTGAATGAAGTTCCACCTGTGAAATACATCATTACTCTAATATTTTAACGTGAAGATTAGAAATCTAATGAAACAAGTTATTAGCAAACAACAAAGCGTGCTAACACAGAGCAACAGTTGCAATTTTGGTCACATCCAATCTCACTCGTTTTAATTTCCTCAACAAATACTGCCAACATAAATATATTATTTGGTCTGACATCTGACATTATTTCGAAGCTAGCTGTACATTTTATAAATAAAATTGCTGCTGATAGCTACACAACAACATCCAACTCTATTATAAAACTGAAGCTGCAAGCTATTTTTCTAGTCCACAGTTTTTGCTAGAATAACAGGACATACATTCCGTCTCAGTGTTTCCCACAGACTTGGACTCTATTTGTGGCGGCATATATGCAAATTCATTCTCTGCCAGCAGGAGGCGCTTTTAGAGCACGGAGAAATAGCGGTTTCCCCGGTAACGCTGTACATAAATTAGTGTTCCACTCACAAACGCTGCTTTATCAGACATTACATGCAAGATGAAATGAAAATGACATCCAAAATTTTCTGAAGACAGTCGGTTTCCTTCAGAAATACAGTGATATAAAGACACCCGCACCATGTTTCGATTTTGAAACGTGCAGTGCTTGTTTATTCAACGAAGTCAAAGCTTTTTGAAATAAATCTATTTGTGGCGGTCAGTTTTGATATTGTGGCGGGCCGCCACAAATAAATCAATGTATGGGAAACACTGCGTCTATAAGTAATTTTTTTCATTTTATCTATTCATTAATTTGAAAGCCTGACAAAATAAGACCAAGTTAATTATACACTATGACTATTTTAACCCTAACCCCTGTGAGAAACTGTCAAAGCCTGCCTCTCTGTCAGACGAGAGGCAGATCCATTCATCTCAAAGAAAAAGCAAATGTTTACCAAGGACACAGATGTTTTATTTTCCCCCCGGAAAGCATGAGGCTTTTCATCTTTGCTCTTGCCTTCCAAGGTTAATCGTGGCGCTAAGTCCGTCCACTGTTGAGGCGACCCCATCAAGTTATTCTGCCCCGTGCTCGTGCTCGCCTTCCTGTTGTGATCTTATCTGGAAATGGCTCTATGCAGATGCATATATTGTGCACCCCGCCAGAAGCTCTACAAAAACAAACAAACACTGAGGGAAAAAAGCAAAGCTAGAAACAATCTGGATTGAAGGGCAAACAAATGCCTAATATAGCTTTTCACAAGCCTAAAAAACATGCAAGAAAAAGTACAATGTATTTTTGTAAAAGAAAAAAATGCTTTATTCTTATTCAGTATGTTAATGTATTCCCGAAATCACATTGTTCTCGGCTATGCTCAGATTCCCAGTAATTTCTCTAAGGAGATTCATGGGTTGTGAGCTGTGATGTTCGATTGGGCCCATCGCCTATTCACCGTTCCATTTGTTTGAGCACCATTACATGACGACTAAAATAACAAAACCAAATAAAAGCCCTCCAAGATAATATATCCACGTCTTTTCATTTTGAATATGTATATTAATATTCAAGCATGGCTTGCTGTGGGGTACTTCTGAACACCGTAACAGGATCATAAGCTGGCTCTTCAAACTGGATACTCAATATAGCAGATAATCAGATTTTTTCATTTAGTATTTTTCTTTTTTTATATATATATATATATATTTGATTAAAGCAATAGTTCAACAAAAAACATTTTCAAAGCAAAAAAAAATTATTTTGAAGAATATTCAGTTTTCCATACAACAACAGTTCATGTTAATCTGTAAAGCATCAGAAATAATGAAAAAATGCCACAAAACAATTTTTACAGCTCATTCAACATAAGAACTATATTCTAAGTCCCAATTCTTACATTCTGACAAACAGATAAAAAAAAACCTTCCTTTCATGCTATTGTACAAAGCTACTGTATGGCTTAGTATAGTTCATGAGTCATATGTAGCAATTTTATGTTGCTTTTATGGTTTTTTCCTGACCTTGTCAGACAGTAAACCATTGTTGTATTACAAAAACCACTGTGTGAAGGTTTTTAAATTCTCCTTTTGTGTGATAAAAGGTCATATGGGTTGCGAATGACATGAGAGTGAGTTAATGATGACAGAAGTTTTTGGATGAATATCACTTCAACGAAACCATCCCAACAAAACTGATTACATTTTTACATGTGGTAAATTGTATGCAAGATCACAGCATCTGCAGCAGACACAATTGCTCTTTCATCAGTCTGAGATGATGAAACGTTTTATCATTTCTCTTCATAGGAAACAATGAGGAAAATAGCAAGAGCTCACAGGCATCGGCTGCTGTTGACTCTGCATGTTTGATTGTTTCTTCTCAAGGACGGACAGAAAGCCTTGCTGCTATAAATATGCAATACTTCCTTAGGCTGGAGAGATAGAGAGAGAGGAGAGGAGCTTTTTGATATTCATGGACATTCAAGCCCTCTTGAAGGATATGCATCTGTGCAGGAATCAAAATGATCCACTCAACGAGGGAAAATTATACCCCTTACATGCCATTTGGCTTCCTCAAATTACTGAGAGAACATACCTCCACTCATGCTAAAAGGCTGGGCACGGACATATAATTGCAGAAGTAGAGGCTTTCCAGACAAGTGTTTATCTTAGTATTTATCAAACAGTTGGTGATTTTAGACCAAAACTTGAAATTTAGGGGTCAGAATGTGAAGCATCTTTAAAACCCCCTTGAAATCATTTGACGAGAGCAGGAACAGTTAAAAGACTTAAGTTTCATCACAGCGATGAGCCATCATTTGCTACTTGCTAGTCAGATGCAGGGGAAAGAAATTTCTAATTCTAGAAACAATCTACTGCAGAACGAGTCAATGTTTTTAGCCCATTGTTCTGCAAAAGTAAGACTGCAAATGTTAAATGCATATATATCTGCTAAAACAGGAGTTCCTATACGTTTTAGTCGGTCAAACCCTTTATATGTAAAATATTTACTTTAAGTTTCAACTGAGATTTTAAGTTAATATTTTAATAATTTAATTATTAGCATTTATATTTAATATTATTAATAACACAATAATAATAATAATAATAATAATAATAATAATAATAATAATATGTATAATATGTATAATATGTATAATATGTGCAATAACAAATGATTATTCTATATTATTCTATATAAATCATTCAATTGTAGCCTTTGATTTGATAATCTTACTAACTTATAACGCAATTTCAGTTTATTTTGATTAATCGTGCATGATTAATGATTCATTTCTGTATTTTCATTTTACATTCAATTTAATTATTCGTTTTTCAACTCGTGAACCCCTGTTTGGAAAACCTTGCCAAGTTGCTCTAAAAGATCAGTGTGTCTAGTTTTAGGAGTACAGTAGCTCATAAATGGCTTCGAAATGAACACAAATGAACTACCATCCACAGATATCAGATGCTGATTTCAATGGATCTTTAAATGCCATTAATTAGACCATTGGTAACCCTAAATTTTTTTTTTTCAGAGAAAATATATTTTTCAGTTTGGAAGACGACAGATGGAGAAAGAAAGAGAAGGATAGATACAAAGAGACCGTTTGGCTTTGATTCAAGTTCGTAGGTCCAAACCATATCTCAAGACAAGTAATTACATTATCTTTGTAAATGTTGCCTTTTTCATTTGGCAGTGAGAATAATTTATTCATGCAGTGGGCCACTGTTTTTTTTTTCTTCTTTTAGGAAAATTTGCTAAAATGATACATGAGCTTTCTTTGGTGTAATCTTCTTAATGTTTCCTTTTCTCTGCCTTTTTTGAAGTTCGAGAAACCATCTCCATTAAATTCCACTGACATTTCGGACATCAATCATCTGCAGCAGGGACTTGTTTACCATCAGTGTGAATGAATGGCCGGGTTTCAGAGAGATGAACATTGTCTAGACCAAAGCGGGGCACTGGAAAACAACAACAACAAAAAAAAAGAGGCCAAATGAACATCTGTTCATACAGAGCTCATTGTGTCCAATTATTCAGCCACTGTGGTTCTTTAGAAATATGGGTAGAAAAGAACCAAATCTCTCTTCCATACATATTTTTTTGCACACTGCATTTTTTTAGATTAATTAGTATTTGCTCTCTTCCTTCCTCTCAAATCCTCTGCCAAGGGAGGATTAATTAGGAGTTTTATGTTTTATAACGTTACAGCATTGTCAAAACTAAATCCATGTGTGGTTCTACACAAAAAGAATCAATCTACAGGTTGGAAACCAGCTCACCCGTCTAAACCCAATATAATCCATTATAAACCGACTGAAAATGATTGTCAGTCAGTTCACCAGAAGATCCTTAATGACTAACGATCACTAAATGGGATTCTTTATACATAATGTTCATGCAAACCTGATGATAATGTCATTCTCTCACAGATCGTGAAAAGCTTTATAGTTCTTATAAACTGACAGCAAAGCACCTGAAAACAAACAGCGAGCAGGCCTACAAATGACTGCTCTTTAATAGGATTTCATCAATGATCATTTTTCCCCGACAGCATAATGCCAAAACAATTTCCGAAGCGAGAGAAAAGGTAATAGAGAACATGTTTGAGTATTAAAAAAACAGATACTTATAGTCAAACAGGAAAATGACATGTTAATCTGATGTCTTTCTTTTTACAAGCCTTGCCCACTGTTTCTTTCCCTCCTGCGCTGTTCTTATTTCTCTAATTCAATTCACAATGAGGAAATCAAATTAAAAGCCATTCAGCTTGTCAAAAGATGGATTTTGGCTCTCTGTTTCTCTCAGAGTGCAAAATAACAAAATCAAACAAATGTTTTGATGGATGATTCAGACATCCTGGTGATCTGGAGGGCAGGGAATTGTGGGTAGCATTATACATGCACACCGTTTGGGGATTATTACCTTATTTTCCTGCTGCGCTGCAGATGCAGACTACAAGACATCTGTGAGACTTAATTTCAATCACATCATAAAATCCGATTTTAATGCAGCATGGGATTAAAATAGCTCATCAATTCATTTCTCATTCCTCGAGACCTGTGGCAGATATGGCCAGAGGGCAAATCTGCAGCCAATTTGGGTCTCACCTGCATGATCAGCATGTTACCAAGAGAATGTATAACCACATATCTGCAATATACATATATACACAGCACACCTGTTCAACTAGTTGGATCATGAAGGCTTACCATAAGCACAAACATCTATGTATACATACACGCACACATACACACAAATAATATATGTTTGTGTGTGCATATATACATGTGTACACACTCCACCATTCAAAAGTTTGATGTTTTTTTTTTTAAATGTTTTAAGTTTCACATGCTTAACAAAGGTGCACTGATGTAATCAAAAATACAGTAAAAACAGGATCATTGCGAAATATTTTAATATTTTTATTTATTTGTTTTCTATTTTAAAATGCATTTTATTCCTGTGATGGCAAAGCTGAATTTTCAGCAGCCATTACACCATCAGAAATCATTCTAATATGCTGATTTGGTGCTCAATAAATATTTATTATCTACGTTGAAAAAAAGCTGTACTGCTTAACATATTTGAGGTGAAAAAAACAAAACAAAAATAAAAACATTTGTTTAAAAAATAATAATGTAAAAGTAATGGGCCCAAACTTTTGAACAGTAGTGTATATAAATACACACAGTATTTAAAAAAAAAAAAAAAATCTATAATTATAATACAATAATATTATGTATTGTTTTTTTTACAAGTCTAAAATATTATATAGTATATAGTGTGTTTTACAGGTGGGCTGGCAGACATTTTTGTCCACACTCTTGCTGCCCAAAAGAAAATAATTGCCCTAAAAAAGGGATTTATGGTGGCTCAAAATCTATTTATCTTGACCATGAAAAACAAGCACAAAACAGAATGAAAAGTGCATCAAGAAACAATGATGCGCTTATATCCGTCCTCCTTTTTTATGCACACCAATGGAAAGCTAGTGAACATTTCAAAGTGAAAGATATTGTGTTCTGTTTCCTTTATTGTGCGAGATGATTTCCAGATGGAGGTCTGATATGAAGGTTGTGCAGCCTCTCGTCTGAAAACAAAGCCAGTGTACATCTGAATTGATGAGCGCCGATGGGCGCTCGAGCAGAGCGTAATAGGACGCATATGAATTATCTGGCTTTGGTCATCACATTATTATTTTGTCTCACTGCAATGTATTAGTTATGTAATGAGTCTGAAAAGAAGAAAAGAACAACAGCAAACACTTGTGTGGGGTAATCAGCATCAAAATAATATAAAAACACAATTCCAGACAATGTGTTCTGGGTTCTGAGAACAAGCATTGGCTTGTAATGACTTTGTTGAAAAGCTGTCTCAAGGCGCAGGACATTGTGTCTGTGATAGCCTCACATACTCCCCTGGCCACTTCCCAACCTTTGCCATTTCCAAAGGCAACTTCATGTAATATGTTGCTGAAAATCGACGAGTTGAATCTACAGCGCACAACCCAAATATCTCGCGGTGACATATAGAGATGTGGCCCTGAGGCTATATGGACTCTTTAATAAGGCTAGTGGGTGCAGTGGAGTTCCCCAAGGCAGCGAGCTGTTTGGCAGCTTTTTCAATTCGCCAGTGACCAGCCTTGCCATCTATCTAATAGCATACTGGTCAGAGATAGAAATCATAAGGAAGTTAATGAATCAGATTTAGATTGCTCTTAATAATTCTGGTCCCATTAGACATTAGCTAACATAAACAAACAATGAGCAATTTTACAGCATTTTTAACTTCAGTTAATGTTCATTAGTATACTTTTTTCCAAACGTCTTGTTTTTTTATTTTTTTAGAAGAATTATTTAATTTTTTTAAATAATTACTTTTCATTCTTATTCAGCAAGTGTGTATTCAACTGATTAAAAGTGACAGAAGACATTTATAGTGTTACAAAAGACTTCTATTTCAAATAAATGCTATAAATGAAGAATACAAAAAAAGAAGATGAAGAAAACGACAAAGACGATGAAGAAAAATGTTTCTTGAGCACCAAATTAGGATATTAGAATGATTTCTGAAGGATCATGAGACACTGAAGACTGGAGTAACTGCTGCTAAAAATTTGGCTGTCATCACAGACATAAATTACATTTTAAAATATATTAAAAAGAAAAAAATAATTTGTAATATTTCACAATATTACTGTTTTTTATCAAATAAATGCAGCCTATACTGAGCATAAGAGACTTTAATTTAAAAAATAAATAAAGAATCTTACCAACACCAAACTTGACCAGTAGTGTATGATTCATTGTTAAGTTAACTAATGAAGTTAACTAATGTTAACAAATGGAACCTTATAGTGAAGTAATACCATTCTTTAAACAAATTCTTTGGAAAACAAAAAAACAGCTTGGCCACCAAATTCTGGGAACATTAACAAAAAAATAATTTTAAAAAATGTGAAAAAGTTGTAATATATTTCATTCATTTCTTTTGTTTTTTTTATAAAACAGCCTACCTTTAAAATGTGTATTGCACATTGTCACCATCAGTCAGTTACTACATGCGCCTCAGGCATTCACTAAAAGTCTTTACTCTGGAATCTGACTTCACTGGGTGTGCTGTATGTTTCTAATTCACTAACAACAACTGTTTTAATATAAAAATAAAAAAAACCCTATTGACCCTACTACTAGTACATTAATACAACCTGTTTGGGCAACAGTCTATGATCCTAGAGAGGTAGAAGTGACATGCAACAGGTATGCATGCGTATGTGTGTCCAAAGTTGCTAATGCGGTTAGGGGTTGAGGGAACTGTCTCTGTACTGTCTCTGCCTGTCAAGAATGTTGACACTTTAATCACCTGTCGTCCGTGCAGCTGGTTTGGCCACGTCAAGGAGAAAGACAGGCTGACAAGGCCGTGGTGGATGCCGAGAGCAGGGTTTTGGGAAGCTTCTATGCGTCAGTGACAAAATGACGCCACGCACGTTGACTTCCAGGACAGGGCCTTCATGTCACCTGTCAAGTCACTCTCATCACACCTTCCTTTGGGTTTGCACATGACCTTGATAAATTCAGTGTCTCCTAAAATCTCCCACAAACATCAGAGCACAATTAGAAGCAGTTCTTGTGAAGATGTGCCAACTTTCGGTAAGATCTTAAAGGAAACCGACACGTGGCAATACGCTATAATCATTGATTCACGGTCGAGCGGTGTCATCTCCAAAAGATGACAGCCATTTCCGCACTTGCATTCCGACCCAGGTGCATTTTATAGTCGTGCGTGGAACTGAAATGATGGGAGAGATGGATTCTGACACCGC
Organism: Tor tambroides; assembly: GCA_021397915.2. Taxonomy (NCBI): domain Eukaryota; kingdom Metazoa; phylum Chordata; class Actinopteri; order Cypriniformes; family Cyprinidae; genus Tor; species Tor tambroides. The sequence goes on along the minus strand of JAFVLL020004322.1, from coordinate 6,643 downwards.
TGCCTTCAGGCTACAATGCTCAAATCAACCTCACCCGAACCCCTCTGCTCTGAGATGAACCTTCAAGCTTTCGGAGGCAATGAAAAATGACAAAAATCACTCTTCAAGTTTAAAGCGTGCTCATTTTAGTTATCAGTACTGTATCTAAAACTTGCCTCTAGCGACACTTTCGGTAGCTTTTTGTGCGAGCATTGAGAAAAAAAACATGCAATTTTGCGCTCAAACATAATAAAACTGGCAGAGATGATTCCAGGTGAATCCGTGCCTTCAGGTGTAGCTCCTGACCCACTGTGTGACCTTCCCTAAATTGGCCTTGATCCATTTTAAGTCAATTTGCTCCAGCTATAAGGACTAATGCTGCCACAGACACTGGTTCGTAACACAGGGCTATTTAGTTATTTCCCTCCCGTCCCGCCTTTAAAGAGATAAAAAAGAATTCAATTTGCACGTGGCCCTGGCGGCTATCCCCGACTGTGTTTGCAAAGTTAATGCAGGAAGCACTCTCCCCAGGGTCAGCGAGAGGAATATGGCACTGCTGGAAAAACAGAGGGGGAACAATGGCTTTGAAGATGGCCACAGAGCTCTGGGGACTTTTCAAATGGAAAAATAAAATTAAACTATAACATCCTTTCTTCCATGCTCCATGTCCAGCAGCCCCAGTCTCTGTTCTCTCTCTTTTTTCCCCTCAAGTAAGCTGCCAACAATCTTTCCTCAAGAAACATTCCAAGTCCATAAATACATACAGGGAGAACAGGTTAAGATGAGTCAGAGTCACATCTTTTATCTACAAAATGTGACAATATACAGCTGTACAAGGGGGGAAAATGAAAAGCATGATAAACAATATTCCTTTTAAGCAAAATTGTGTGTGTGTGTGTGTGTGTGTGTGTGTGTGTGTGTATGCATATATATATATATATATATATATATATATAAATAAAGGGATGCACGATATTATCGGACTGATATCGGAATCGGCCGATAATGACTTTAAATGTAAATATCGGCACTGGCCCAATATGAAAAATTATGCAGATATGTCTTGCCGATAAGAGGAATAAGTTAACTCACATGTGCTCAGGGTGTGCTAGTGATTAGATCACGTCAACGGTGTAGCTCATTCTTGAAGCAAAGTTGTCTAAATGATGATTAGACTCACTCTTTTGTATCGCTGCATTTAATCTGTGGAAGCACCTACAGAATGACGCTTTTGTGTGTGATAGAGTAAACAGTAATAGCACGTGCAGTGGCAGCAATGACAGCCTCCCCCAGGTCCTAATGCCCACGCAGTAACGAGTTTTAATCTGTAGGGGTCGTTGTTGGCCTACTTCTAATAAAATTAAAAGTAAAATAGCCTACACAAATAACATTCAGACAGTGTTTTTGATTAAATAAGCAGTAATTGATGTCATAAAATAATGAGTACATTTGATTTAAAGGTCAGAAGCTATAGCTTACATGGAAGAAAAAAAAAAAAAGGAAAAAAAAAAAAAAAATCACAAACATGACACTTGTAAATTAAATAATTTTATATATACTGATTTATTCATTAACGTGTAATGTGTTTTAATTTTTAAACAAATCATACGCTCTAAACGATTTTCAGAATTTTTACAGCTCTTTTGCTTTAGACCATCTACAAATGTTAAATCTTAAAATAAAATGTTAGGGTTAACACTGCATCTTTCTGGGGGGAAAAATGCAGTGATTGATATATAGTTTATTTATAGTTATTTTCAAAGCTTCAATGTACTGTCAAAAAACCTTCATTATTGTTTATTTAATTCTAACAAATAAGTTCTTGTTAAAAACTAACCCAAATTAAAAATATTTTGCTTATAATTTCTGCACAGGAGAGACTTGGTGTTGTTTCCAAACAAAAGGAAATATATCGGTATGAGCCAAAATGAGTTGAAAAGAATATCGGCAAAAATCAATACAGAAATATATACATATACATCATATAAAATGAGTTGAAGAATATCGGCAAAAATCCAATACACACATATATATATATATATATATATATATATATATATATGTATGTGTGTGTGTGTGTGTGTGTGTGTGTGTGTGTGTGTGTGTGTGTGTGTGTGTGAGAGAGAGAGAGAGAAGAGTTTATTTTCAAAAACAGATAACTCTGTTTTTTTAAAAAATTGCTTTTTATGTTATCATGTTATTATTGTGTATTTAACCTAATCAAACTGCAGTTTGTTTGAGATTAATTGGAATGCACAATGAATAAACACAATTTTTGAAAATTATCTGTTATAATTAAAGAGTTATCTGTTTTTGCAAATGAACTATATACACACACACACACACGGTTCTTTTTTGAACCTCTTAGAAGGATTTCTGAGAGAAATCCTTGATTATTTTCTTGTATTTTTTTTTTTTCAAAGATATTTACTGAAGCTACTCACAAAGTTTAAGGGACTACAAAGAAGTAGCAACATTTCACTGCAACCTTGATGTTTGGAATGTGTAAAATAATGCTTTAAATCTAACAAAAGAATCTTTTTGAAACTTTTATTTTTTTAAAGGATTTACCATTACTACATACCACAAGAAATAATAATAATAATAATAATCAACAACAACAAAGTCATGACAATGTTAATAATAATTTTATTATTATAATATATATACACATACATACATACATACATACATTTAAAGGTTTGTGGTTGTTAAAGATTTTTTGCTTTTGTAATAATTCTCTTATCACCAATGTAGCATTAATTAGTTCAAAACAGTAACAGAATAGAAGGGGGAAAAAAGTATTTAAAAAAGATTTTTTTGTAACAATGTAAAAGTCTTTGCTGTCACTTTTGATCAGTTTAATGCATCCTTGCTGAATAAAAAGAATTTCTTAAAAATAAATAAATCTTTCTTTCCCCAAACCTTTGAATATAGCATATTGCAAACACACACACACACACACATCTCTTTGATACAAATAGTGGCAGAACTAGTCAACTTTGATTTCAATGTCTAGTCAACATATAGCTTGTTGCCTTTTTGATACTCAATCCTTCACCTTTTCAGCGCAAGACTCATTTTAGTCCCATCTGTTGCAGTCACTGAGGAGGGAAGGATGCTGTTATATTGATGCACTGATTGCACAATCTCTCGTCTCTAGATTGCTCTCAGCATCTATCCGTCTAAGAGTTTGAACCCTGTTATGCGACTATACGCGCAGAGGGGGGCTCGACATTAGCAAATGGCCCTCATTCTTAAATTAACAGCCACCAGCCTCCTGCTAAGTGCCTGCCTACAGTATCACCAATCTTTCCTCAAGACTCCACGTCCATACAGATGCGGGGGGGGGGTTGTGGAGCGAAGGGCGGGAGAGGAAGCACGTCAGTGTGGAGTGAGAGAGCGATAACAAGTTATTTATCTGAAAGCTGTCTCCTGCCTTCACCTCAGTTTAAAGTAAACAGGTTTCCATTAATGGTTCTGTCACACAAATGCTCTGATAGAACATTGTTGGGAAAATGATGGCTATCACAAAAATCCACACAGGCTTTTAGCGTTCAAAAACTCACACAGCAAATTGACTATTACTAAATTTCTGTGAAATGATCCACTAGATGTATGAAGAAAATGCATGATGTGAGAGAAATGATTATCTCCATAATGGTTATTGAATCTACGGTTAGGCTCTCTCGCATTATTGCCAAAAAAAACAAACAAAAATGGACGGAAATGCAAGCTGGTAAAGTGCACCATGCTTCATTTATACTTTATGGCTTATTTTAAGAGTTTTGATGTTACCATGTGGTTTGCACCTCCGATCTGAAGCCCGGAGGTAAGGACAGAGAGAAAAGAGATAAAAACCCATGATGAAAAACCATTCTAGCTATTTACTTTGCTTCCTGTCATCAGAACATTAAGCACCAGCCTGCGTTTTTTCCCCTCACGCTGCATTTCCAATGGAAATTGAATGACAGGCCACTGTTTATATTTCTATTTGATGCTTCAGTTAACTGTAGATTTTGATCAAGCGCACTTTTGAAGCTTGAAGGATAAAAAGGTGAGCGTTTGAGGAATCGTGCATTACGATAAAGCAACTGTCCCAGTGTCACATAAAAATACCATTTAACGTTTTTTGCCAATGCGTTCGCAATTATATGAAAAGAAATAAGGAATAAGAATGACATTCTGACATTGCGAGTTCTGTGATGCTTCAAAGGGACAAATTATTCATTCGCTGTTTCTTTTCCCCATCTTGCCGATCAAATAATGTTAGCCTGCAACTCAGCACTGCAGACACTTTCACTCACTCAAAGTGTCATGAATAACAAAGTAACAAAGACACGGATGTACATAACACTTGTTAACTCCTTTTGCATTGCACCAAATAAGTATTTTATGTTAATGTTGAAACTAGTGTGCCCAAAAGCAGGGATTATATTTGAATTTTGGAGGAGAGGAAAACCTAAAATGTGGATGAAATAGGCAAGATATGATGTGACAACTCCAACCCCCTTATTCAAATTAAATTATATTTTATTTAATGTACAAATGAAAACAAATATATTTAAATGTGCATATGTCGGTCACTTGCTACACTCCTTGCTTTGATAGGAGTGGTCCCTAATATTTTTTACTGATTCAGAAAAATTCTACTGCTTATCAGTGGATGTATATTAACCATTTTGCATTTAATTTCACCATTTTATTTCTATTTACCTCGAACGGAGGATAGGCCAAAGTGAGGTGGAGCGCACATCTGCTGTGAGTAGGGGAACAGAAAACAGCTCTAGGCAAAATATGACGCTTCTACAGTAGTCTTCACTAGCGGGAAGCATAAAGCTTATGTAATTTTATTTAAAGAATCATTTGATTAAGAACATTTACGAAATTAAAACTTAATGTGTCAATTATACCAAACAAAAACTGGAAATGAAATGATCTGACAAACTGTGTTTTACATTTTGAATTCAACATGTCACAATGCCATTCTGGATCACTCTGGTCCAATTTAACCCTTGCCCAAAAGCTAAAAGTTATGATACTTTAATAGAGGTGGTGTGAAACATCTGGGCTGGTAATCTGAAGGGTTGTAGGTTCAAAGGCCAGACAGGTTGATCCATGCATCTACCACCACGGTGCCCTTGAGCAAGGCACTTAACCCAGTTTGTTCCAAGGGGACTGTCTGTCATAAGGGTACTGTAGTGCTGGCAGAATGACGAATTTCATATTGCGGCATGAGTAATGGTACATGTAAACAATAAAAGAGTTTATTTATTTTATTTTTTTTTTTTTACTTTAAGTTAATTTAAATTGAATTAAACTTGTCCTTTTTACTATTTCTTAAATATTTTATTCCATTATTATTTGAAACTTGAGTGCAAATTGTTAAAAGGCTATTGTTAAAAGATTATTAAATCATTCCTAACAACTGAACAAGTCTAATATTAGTGCTTGATATATTCTGAAACCCTCAACTAAAATAATATAATAAATAAAAAATAAAAACACTTGAAACAACTAGCATTATAAAAATGAAGTCACATTCAAATTCCTTAGACTGAAAACAGCATATACGCACATTAATTGCTGCACAAATATATCTATAAACAAGCAAAATAGAATAACATCATATGGTATATATAGTTCAATCACACCGTAGTGCTAGTCATTTCAGATACAAAACATCTGCTAACTGCAACAACACCATAAATGCTTCAATATGATGTAGTTGTCTTCACAGGCTGCTTAGCACCATAATAAATGGCTAGATAATTTGAAAACAATTCATAATGGGTTAAGTGGCGACTATCTATGCCCACCCAAAGCACTGCACTTTGTAGGTAATGAGCTGCTTCAGATGTTTTAAATGGGCATTTGACCCAGCTAGGAGAGTGAACCGAATGGCTCTGTTTATCTCGGCGTGCGTGTGTCCTTTGTCTAAGTGCTGATGCGAACGCTGATTGCGGCACGGGCCACGTAATTAATGGTCCCGGCAGCCAAGGTCAAGGGAAGGTGTGAGCAGCATAGGACAAATATCTTCTGGAGAGGCAGGGTCAAGCAGAGATAAACACATTCACAGATCAGCTTCAGTCTGGTTGCAGGGAGCTGCCAAAACAGATTGGGATCCAAGTGAGATCGGGGGAGGAGGGGTTGAAACACGGACCACACCATAATGATGTCCTGCTCTGTTTGCTAAGTACTTTCCCTGACAGAGCAAAGAGTCCCGGGCAGAGACAAATGAACGGCGGTCTCTACCGCTTGGGCTTCGTTCACAAGCCACCGAGGAGCGGATCTGAATTCTCGCAGGGAGGAAGTAACTGTCACTCTGCCATAAATATTTATATTAATTAATTTCCCCTTCCCGTCAGGGCCAAAGGCTAGGATAGATTTATAGCAGGCGGAGGCTTTTCAAGTGGTCATATGTTACGCTATCAGAACAGGAATCTGAGAGGGGAAAAACACCCCAGCCGACACAATCCATATTTATAAGACAACCTTCCTTCCCTTGGCCGTCCCTTGGAGAGCCATACGTGTAGAAACTGACTACAAATTTAAAAACACATCATCAAAAAGCCACGAAATCACAGAGGATGATGAACCAGCACAAACATGGAAAACACAGAAAGAAAGATGACAAAGGAAGTACATTAATGCACGCTCACAC
>JAFVLL020004321.1:0-15493 GCA_021397915.2 Tor tambroides | reverse complement strand
CCTCCACCTGTGATGAAAAACATTCAGTTCATCGCTTCCTCCTGGATGCTGTTTGTGCATTTACAAATCAGTGTTTCTGAATATTTTCCCAGCTATCAGCTGCTTACGGTGGGCGTCTCCTCCAGAAGCTCGGCTGGAATGAAACGCATTGAAGTGCGAGAATCTTTTAAGAGGCGAAAGCAGAAAGTAATTTTGCGAGCGCTTCGCCGCCGTTATCTGACTGTGTGTTTTTGTGAGTTTCCTCTGGCTGAGCTGTAATGAATAATTAGTGGAGGGAGAAGATAAATAGCCATGGGGCTTCCTGCTACTGAGGAAATCCATTTAGGTTATTACTCCTTACATAAAACTCATTTTCACTCTAAGAGCTGCCTTTACTGTCCATGCTGAATAACAAATAGAAAGTGCATAAACAAACAAAAGAAAGGCAATTACTTTTCCGCTCAATAGAGAACGCTGGTGAACGCTCCTTGTCTCCGGGGTGCGAGGATGGTGTTCGGTTAAGAGGGGATGCAGCCTCACGGGGGGTGGAAGGGTGACTCACTTTAGCATTGGGTTGATGGCTTTCGGTGCATTACCTATGCGGGGCGTCAAGGTAAGGGCTCTGACCCGACCCGGCAGGAGTAGATTGGAGATCAGAGGCAGGCGGAGGTCAGCAAACTGTGCATTTTTTGAAGGAGCACCTTGAAGATTATTGATTTAGGGGCGTCATTTGATACATTGATTTAAGAGTAATTGAATGCGGGTCTGTAGAGGGGAAGGTCTGCACAGGGCTTATCTCTCCATGTGACCTTGGCATCTGCCCTTTCAGGCCCCGTTCATGGCCCACGTGGTCAGTGTCATATCACAGCCAACCTGCTGTCCTGTGTCTAGTGGGATTAAATGTCAGGACATTGTAGGCAAAGGCCAGTTTTGATTGTGTGATTGCCCACAACGTCAATTTTCAATCATGTGCAGTCCAATATAATGTGTACATAGAATTCATTTACTTTTTATACATGTATAGATAAAATTTAAATTTAATATCTATTTGTTCTTAACTTTATATATTACGTGTGTGATTGTGTGCTATTATGTGTGTGATTATTATATAATTCCTGGTATAAGTAAAAAGTAAAATTATCATTAAATATAATCATCTTTGTATATATAACTTATTATATAAATAATGTAACAGTAATACTTTGATATTTTTTATTTTACGTATTATTTAATAATTGTTTGCTCAATTATAAATACAAGTAAATTTAATATATGTAAATGTGAAATAATATAAATATATTTTATATTCCTAAATAATACTATTAATATATTTAAATTTTAATTATATGATGATATTATAATTATATTTAATAATAATAATACATTTAATAAATTAATACACAATGATTTTAATTATATTTGAATATATATATATATATATATATATTTGTATATTTCAATTTTTAATTATAATTATATGAGGATAGTATATTTTATATGTGCATTTAATAAATACAATACACAATGATTATAATTATGTTTGAGTGTATTTAAGTGTAATATATTTTGTATATTTCAATTATAATTATAATAATTTTTTAAAATAATTAGACAAAACTGCTCAACAAATCAAATGTTGTTGAAAAAGATAAAATAATAAAATTATAACTGAACAGTTGGTCTGTGCTTTTTTTGGTGGCGTTTTCTATGGTGTGTGGTGTGATCCGTCTTCTTTGGTTTTGAAGTGTCAGAATCTCTGCGGGAAGAACACAATTCACCTCTCCCACTCAGTTTTACCTGAACGATTCACGGTCTATTCACTGCATCTATCTGCCTCAGGAAGTTTTTGGAGCAGGAAGCACTGTTTGCTATTGCTCTTGAATCTTTCATTAACATAAACACAATGGTGTTTTTGTCTCCCAAAAAACTGACCACAAAAAGATCATCACCCAGAGAGAGTAATACTATGAGTTGGCATGTTGATTTAGTACCAGGAGCTGCTGCGCCCAGTTGATTCGGTCAGTATGCGTGGTGGTAATAATTCCCTGAAGGTATCGGGTGGTTGGCTTCAGAAGAGCTGGCCAGGTTTTCAGTGAAGTAAGGCATTTTTTACCAGTGGAAGCAGAACCTCGGTGTCACATTTTATGCATCATCATTGTATCAGTTGGTTGGACAGGAAAGTTTGGAGGATGGACAGTAACATTATGCAGAGCGGTGGTTCTCAACCTTTTTATCTCCAGCTAGGTCAACATACAGAATTTCTGCTGGTACTGCTGTAATGATGTTTTCAATAGGCAAAGACAAGTATAATTTAAATTTGTTCTATTTTGTGATCGCAGAAGTTTCAAGAACACTGATTTTTGACTAATGAACTTGACTGGATAAGGATTTTTCACAAGTATTATATCCATTTAAGATTATATGAAATAAATGAATCACACTTTTGAAATTCACTCATATATCTGGGTTTTGTCATATTCTTAAATGAATATGAAGGGATGAATTAAAATAAGAAATACCTTGACTGTGAATTTGAGCTATTTTATCTTATTTTAAAACTTGTTTTGCTTTTTTAAAATCCTTTGAAAGCTTTTATCTATTGAAAATCCTTGACAGTTTGCCACCTGAACAACTTCTGGAATCTCTGTTACACTATATGCCTATTTCACCAACTTTGTAGTTGCTTATAAGTAGACAAAGGCCTTGGTTTGCCTTCCTGTTACTCCGCTATGTATTCCCTCAAATATTCTCAGATTTAGCAGACACATAGCAGACATTCTTCTCACTCACAGTGTGTGATTGTTAGATCAGTTTGATATGTGTCATTTTGAGCAGCTTTGATGTTTTTAAACATAAAAGATGAGACACAAAGTGCTCTCTATTAAGTATGACTGTGCCAACTCTTCTATTACCCTCCACAACACTCCCCCGTCTCAGTCCATTGTAGCGTCGGACGCTTTCAAAGCAATCGCTTCGTCTCTGTACCTAAGATGAGAGACAATCGACGTCTGATTGGCAGAAGTAGGTCTGTCTGAAACGTTGAGTCTACTGTGTTGTACCTTCTCCATATCTTTCTCACACACAAGCATACACTCACCCACTTTTTTTTTCTTGTCACTTACTACCTCATACACACTTTCATTCTCTCTCATGTTAAATTATAGCACAGCGTACAAGTATGAGAGTCATCAAATGAAGATTAAAGACAGCCCTGTTTCTCTGACAGCTCCGTCTCTGGGCCTGTCCTTATGCCTCTAGGGAACAGAGACAATTACATTTAAAATGGATTCGTTCAAAGCATTGAACAACTCATTAATTGCATATTGCAAACAGTACGTTTCAGCAGAAAGTACTGATGAGGAACAGCAAGAGGCCATGAAAAAAAAATTGAAGCTCTCACCATTTGGTTACGTGCCTGAATTCATAATTTGAAGTTATAGGCACCCATTGAAGGGATTGAGAGACTATAGTGTTTAGCTGACCTGGAATACCATCAGTTGTCTCTTGCGTCCAACAGTATGCTGTAAAAAGCATTGTAATCAATGCTAGTATGGATGAAATTTCGTAATTAGATAGTAGTTTTATTACCACAGCAAATATGAATATGTCACTTTAGTTAATAATAGATTTTTTTATTTATGACACAACAATATTATCTTTAATGTTATATTTATTACTATTATTATCTATATTGTCCTTATTATTATATATCTTTATTTTTATTAAGAAAATATATATTTTTTATCAAATTCATGTTAATAATATTAATAGCAATAATTATTATTGACAATATTATATACATATTAATAATTATTAATACTTAATTATATACACATTAATATTATAGAAATGAGCAAATCAAATTAAAATAATCTAATGTACCCTAGTAATTAAGTTATTAATTATTTTAATTATTCAAATAAATATTCAGGAAGAAAGAAATTAAAAACAGTAAGTGTTTTTCTATTTTCCTTGTTAGTGTTGTTGACCGAATAATATTAATCAGTCAGGCTGCACAGTTATCGAGATGAGTCAGTACTCTGTACTATACGATGAAAAATCTAGTACTTTTTCCCTAGTATATCTTTTTATTTTATTATTCATTTGGTGCCAAAGTATCGGTACTTTTGACATCCCTACACAAAAAAATATAAGTTCAAAACTGAGTTTGCCATGTCAGCTTCTTGGACAGAGATAAGCTGCTAACAGGTTTTCTCCTGAACAGACAGCCTCTTGTATAGCCATTGTCAGTTACTCTCTTGACCATTAGATAGCAGATAGCAGACTTACTGAAGGGGGCAGTTTGTGCCCTGACAAGGCATATGTTGGTCTGCCAGTGCTGTAAGCAGCCCATCACAAATGCATTGTGACTCACAGGCCTTCTTCGGCATCGCTGTGCGAGAGAGTGGGAGAGTTTTGAAAGAAATAGGGAAAAAAACAACAACAACAACAAAAAAAACAAGAAGTAGGAGTCGCACAGCAGGGGCTTTTGGAGTGGGCACTCTTCCAAAGTTGTTAAGGGCATTAATATTTCAAGAGCCCTTTGTTTTCCTCCAGGGTGATCTTTTACAAGCAGCCAATTAGCGTCGGAGGAATCGCGGAGGCCGGTGCCGCTCCTCCTCGTTGACTGTAAATTAGAGGCCGTACGGTTTTGGAAGGGACAGCTGTTGTGTGTGGACGCTTCGTGAGACCCTGGTGTCTGTTTGACCAAAGCCAGTGGGGAAAACATGAATCCTACTTATGCTAAATTAGTTATAAAGCCCATTTAAGACGCTCACTGATTTCCGACATTCCCCAGTTCCTCTTCAGCCCACGGTGACCCAAGTTGTTGATTGGATAATCGCGCCCCGCACGTGGCATATACGTGAATGAACGCCCGTGTCTTTGGAATGGGGAATTGCAGCAGGCACAAACAATGGTTAGCATAGTGCTGGGACTCAGTGTAAATTAATTAACAACATATCACTCTGTAGAAGCAGTGGACGCAGCTGAATGCTCCGCTAACCCACCGAGTTGCGTACTGATTCTGGTTCCCCTGATGGTGGAGGGAAAAACGGGGAGAAAATACACACACATCTCTGAGGGGAAATGCTGTGAATCCATAATAGCCTGCAGTACAGACAACTTTGTTTAAAAACACGCCTCTTCGGCTGCCGCTCTTTGATGGGTAGTCGAACGCATCTGATCGACTTGGAGCTGGATGTGAGCAGCGTTGAAAGACTTGATGTTATAATCTGTTATTTGATGTTATGAAACAATGTTGGAGCATGTTGTGACACTGCAACAATTTAGTAGCTAATGTGTGATGGATGTCAGAAATTTACGCCCACCCGCTGCTTTAATTAAGCCAGAAAAAGCAAATCCCAGTTGCTTGGGAGCACAGAAGGAGATGGGAAACATAGCCTAGAATTAGGTAGATATGAACTGTAAGGTTTCTGGGATTGTACAGAGGGTTCCAGGCACGACGCAGCACAAAATGAACTAGGGGAGAACAGCTAGTGCTGGAGAAGAAGAAAAAAGTGGAAAATATGTCACCTGGTTGTGTCTTTCTTTGAATTTGCCCTTGATTAGGATGGTAAATCTATTCATATCCTGCTATGGTCACCGCCGAATCTGATGCATGACATTTCAGCAGCCCATATTTTTGCTATAAATATATAAACATATTTAAATCGGTCGAATGAATCACCCTGTAGACTGACTCTCATTGTGAACCTAATAGCGCATGTTGTTTGCACTAATTAGTAAATATTAGCAACCATGGCTAGAAGTAAAACCACTGCAGTTTTAATTTAACCTAGTTAAAATATCACAAGGAATTTTAAGTTCATTTTGATTTGGATGTAATCAAAAGTTGTGATGTCTTACTGGGTTAGTTGTTTTCTCTTTAATTAGCCCATCTGTTTTTACAAGTTCAACCCATTCAGGCCTGGTTGTGAACGTGATAGACAGGCGTTAACACATTGACGGGGTAATCGGTGATCAGAGTGGTATATCCAACCTAATCTCATCAGAAAAACATACCTATACCTACATTTTTGCAACCCCCCCCCAAAAACATACCTATTAGGGGTGTGCGATAATGACAAAAAAGATATCTCAATATTTTATGGAATTTTGTTTATAACGGTAATTAGACAATATTTTGCTGAGTGAGTTATTGTACTGGTACTTTGGCAGGTTTAAGACTGCCGTGGACAGCCAACTCCATAAGCTGCAGGAGTAACAGAAATGAACTTTTCCAATAAGTTTAAATGGAACCTAATTAAATAGTTTTTTCTAACCTAATTAAACATATGCATCATCTTTTGTGTCAAATACTTAAATTTAATCATTAAATTCAAATAATAAGATACTATAGGGCTGTTACCAATCAAATGAAATCATTTTGACCAAAATTAGTGTTTGCAATGCAGAGGTGGGACAGAATCTGCATCTGAAGTGGAATTTAGATACATTTACACAGACTTTTAAATGCAGGACGTGAATGCATTTAACCTGCAGTTACAAATGCATAAATAATGTTTTGATGTTTAAAAAAAGTTGGATACTAATATTTGAAATGATTTTGGGAAAAAATGGAAAATATACATTAAATATAAACTTAAAATTGCCAGTAGATGGTGGCCAATCACTGCATGAGTGAGTCATTGATTCAACTGATTTGTTAAATCTGCTGATTGATTCAGTAATGAAACACCGTTGTGAGTTGCTCAGAGATGCAAAACAGTTCTGCTGTGGCTTTGTTTAAAACTATTTTCATTGACGAAATAGAGCAAAAACAGGAACTTTTATCTAAAATGTAAGGCGACTAATATTAACTTGTTTATTTTTTTATAAAATCAATATCACATTTGCAACAGACCTGATATTTGAAGAAAAATTGTACTCTTCATGTGATATTAACTATATCAGGTGATATAAATATAAAAGACATATAAAAGTAATACGGGGGCATTTTTACCCCCTAATTTTGGGGGGATTCTAAATGTTTTTTACTAGACTAAATCATGCAGTAAAAGCGTGAACTCTAAATGTGCTTGCGCAGTATAACATATATCTCATAGTGTATGTGTGCACTCTCTAGGTGTGTTTTTGTTTGGTTCTTGCGATATACTTGATAATGTCAAATTGCATATCGTTTAAACAACAATTACATAACAGTTATTATTGTAGACAATATATATCGCACACCCCTAATGCCTTACTGTAGTTTTCAGCTGAAATGAACACTTGAGGCAGTAAAACAAGCTTTTATTGCTCTTCACACAAATTATGATTATGGGGCATATTATCAATTAATAAAGACTTATTTTTGCATGATACCTTACTCAATACTGTTATATGACCGCAAAACACTTTTACCATAGTGCATGATTTGTTACTAGAACAATTTGAAATTTGCATCACATAACCAGCTCCATATGTATGTTTTTCTGACGTGGTAAACTTGCTTGGTAGCCCACCTGGTACAGCATTGCACTTGAGATGCGGACTTGGGTACGAATTCTGTAAAACATGAGTCATAATAGAAGAGCTAAAAGACTTGGAGAAGCAAGCTAAAATGTCAGTTGTTTCAACAAATGGGTTTCTATCTTTTGTTTGGTTTTGTTAACACTGTCAGTTTAGGGTTTAGTGTAGGTGGAATGCTATTTTCAAAGGTAACAGAGAATTAACCTTTTAGCTCCACTCACCAGACATTTCATTTCCAAACTGATGCAATACGTGCAAAAATCAACATCATCCAATGTTACCAGATTGGATAAAGCTGGATAAAACTAAATCCACTGATAGCACCACTCACTGGACATTTCACTGCAAAAGTGTTGTGAAATGTGCAAGAAGCAATGAAATATTATTTTGCGGAAGTTATTTATCCAGTGAGCCTGTGTTGGACATTTCTTACCAGTTTTACAGTTTAACATTACAACAATCTTGACTATCACTTTCCAATCAATTCTAAAATAGCAACGCATAAACATAAATAAATGTAAAATGATAACTAAAAATTAAATGCAATTGTTAAAATTGACAGTCACCTCTAAACTAAGTACAGATCTTATTTTAGTACCTTTGCTGACATCTTCATCTACAGCTTTGTTAGAGTTTTCTGGCCAGTGAGAGAGTGGGGGAAAAGTGGTGTGAGAGAAGCCAAGAAGTGCCTGAACTGGGTCAAACAGAGGGGAAAAGAAAGAGCCAGTGGCCATACTGTCTTTAATGGCCTCCCTCTCTCTGACCAGCAATTACAGGGACCCAAATGATGATCTATACAGGCAGAGAGCAACGCTCTGGCCAATGGAGACAGATGGGGTGAGAGGACAAGACTGCAGATTGATTATTGATTTAGAGGACAATGATGGATCGTGATTTGAAGGAGAGTGTGTGAGGAGAGAGTAGGTTGAGAAGGAGTTGAGTTTAAGGGGATGTGTGTGTGTGTGTGTGTGTGTGTATGAGAGGTTGGGCTTCGAAAAAGAACAGTAGTGATTCCTTGCAGTAGGCTTTCAGACCGTTAGAGGGAGCTCTTCATGTTCGGTAAAGATGATTCAACAGCATTTGATGAAACATCATGAAGATAGAGTGGTCAGTTATTATAAGTTGACACTGTTGTGGATGCTTTCTGTGGATAACTGTCGCTAATATATAAATATAATTTATTTATAAGTTATATAAATATATTATTCATCTAAAAGTTTTTCATCTATTTATTTTTTTAAGAGTGTCCAAACTTTTGAGATGGTCCTCACTGCAGAACACAAGATCCAGGGGGCAAGGTTGGATCCAGATCCAACTCCTCCCACCTTACATATACCTAAACCTACCCATCTCCACCCCCTGATCCCTAAACCCACCCATCTCCACCCCTAAACCTACCCATCTCCACCCCCTATATGTGGATCCAGCCCTGCCCCCTGGATCTTGTTTCTGCAGTGAGGGGCTACTGAAACTTTTGACTGTTGTGTATGTTAAGTAACAGTCACATTCTCAGAAGTAGAGCTGCATGAGGTATATGAGAGTAAGAGCAAAATAAATTCACAGTATAAATAAACATAATCTAGAGCAAGAACATTTTAAACTCAAGAGTACCAGCATCTGCTGACAGCTGAACATAGTATATGTTAGAGAACATATTTCTGTTATGAAATGACTCTTTATGGAGCATTTTTGCTGTTATTTACATATATAAGTCAGTGTGTAGCTGGTCCACATGGATTGTCTTGACACTATTTTTTTGTGTTGACATATTTCCCATTGCTTCTAGAGGTTTAGGTGGGAAATTATATTGAATCAGCTTGTTTATTGTTGCCAAATGAATTTGTTTGCATCACATTTTATTTCAATTTAATCAAATTGAATTCATTTAATTTAATTTAAGCCTATTTTATTTTATTATTAAATTGTATTTTTAAATATCTGCTAAAAGTGAATTTTGTCAAAAGTCTAGCATATAGATGGCCTCAAAGCTACAACACATGGACTAAAAGCCATAACACTCTAATTTAGATTTCCTGTGGTCTTTCATGTAATCTTGTTCTGCACTCAGCGTCTGAACAGGTCACTCACTGTCCACTCTGACTGCAGTCCACACGCTTTGATGTTCTGTCTGTGTGTTTGTTTCTGAACAGATACATTCAGCTGGTTCCCCCACAGCTTTAATGTAGAGGATTCTAAGAAGAAGAAATGACCAGACAAAAGCGCCTGTGAGACACTGCTTCATTTGACGAGTGGCGCTGTGATGGCCACGCTTCAAAACACCACTTTTATGTGTGTGTGTTTTCTCCTTTCAAATCTTACATTTCAGAAGAAAGACCACAGGGAATTGAAAACATACCGAGAGCCCTTAGGCTGATCACATGTTCTCTTCCTATCATAAATGGGAAGCAGTAACGCTGGAAGGAAACTCCAGCATGTGGATATCATGCACTCATTAGAACACACAGTCAAAAATAATTTTGCAGCTTGCTTAATTTACGTAATTAAAGTGAGCTAATACATCACAATTCATGGAGATTTTGTCACAATTTAATTTAATTGAGTGCAATCCATTATTTGTAAAATAGAAGTTTACTCAATCCATTCGCATTAGGACCACATGAATAATTTCTACTGGTGTTATCCTAGCATAGGGAGAGTAAATGTTGAAATTAAGTGTTATATTATGCATTTTTGCATAAAAAGTGAAAAAGAGGAAAATTTGCTGGTTTTTAATCAGTGCTATTTCAGTATCATTAGATACTATTATAGATTTTATTAATATGTTTAATCATTTTTCATATTTCATATTTTAATTTTAGTGATTTTGTTAACATTTCTTTCAAGTAACAATTTTTTTTTTAAAGATATTAGTTTTATTATCAGTTTTAGTTAACTATAACCCTGCCTGGAATTTAGCAGGGAGTGACAGCAAATTTTACATTGTTCTCCCTTCTGACTACTCTAATCAATAATTATATATATATATATATATATATATATATATATAGAAACACTATATCGGAACACTATATAGAAACACTATATCATGGATTATTTATTTATTTTTGATATTGGCTCAAATGGTAACATAATTTGATTTGTTGTAGTTACCATTCACCATATAAACTATAGAAGTTTATCCAACTATGATGACTTTTGAAACTTGGAAATGTGAAAAGGGGCCATTGTTTGCATTAAAAACAAACAAACATATTGCTGGTCCAGAAATAGTTTCTAGTTTCCTCTTCATGGAAATCTGATCTCAGTTATCTGATAATAAAAATGGATGTCTGATGTAAATACCTCCTTGATTGGTCTAATTTGATATATCTAATTTTATTGTGTTTCCTCAATTCTGTTAGGTTTCCACTTCACAAGGTTCACAGTTTAATTTAACGTCAAGAAAACCCATTTCCAAAGTGTGGAAGTGCTGTCCACAATTGAATTAAAGTTCAGCCGAAGAATTCTTCTTTCGAGTGCACCTTCAGTTGGTGTCATAACAGTAAATCAGGATTATATCAGTTTCCATCTGACAAACTCCATCTGATGATATTGGCTGCAGTCTCTGTGTGTTACAAAACCATGAGGGATTGTGGGAGGACATCTTGATCTGGTAGATTCTGCCTGTTTAGGAAAATCATTTTCTTTTGAGAACTGTACGTTTCACCCCTCCTCCTCTTTGAACTAATCACTGGCAAAAGACTGATGAGGGCTGAATTAATGCCCGTAATGAAGCCATTAGTGTAATTATAACCATGGCAATCAGCCCGTGTTTTGACCAAATTTTTTTCCCGACTTGGCGGAAAACACCTTCGTGCTGCACACAAGTGCTCTTAAATCTGCCACATGTCCTTTCCTCTCTGAAATACACCCACACGCACACACACACATACACCTTCATCACAGACTGTACTGTCAGTCTCCAGGGGGTTTATGCTCCGGTGGATTCTCTCTCTCTCTCCTCTGTCTTCTTTGTAGTGTGTGCTCTCTGCCCCATCAGGACTTCCTGTGTGGGAGGAAGGTGTATGTGCCAGATTCTAAGTGCATTAGAGAGATTTTGCCTCGAAGGCTTGGACCAGGAACAGCCACGCCTGACCTCCACCTTTAAGGAATGGAAGACAAAGAGAGTAAAAGAGACAAAATAGTACCAGCTTTGAGGGAATCAGACCTTTTTTTTTTTATTAGTGCCTGTTTATTGGTCACTACATTAAAGTTAACTAAAATACATGAATGTAGTAAAGTAACAGGGATGACTTGAAGCACCTGTTGCATTAGTTACTGTATATTACTTGCATTGTTCCTCATTTGTAAATCGTTTTGCATAAACGTGTCTGCTAAATGAATGCAAGCTATACAACCTTTTGCTGTATTCTTTTGCTGGAGGACCATGGACATTACTAATTGCCTAATTTTCTTCATATGGTGGAGTTGCATAATATATCGTCCCAATTATTAGAGATTTTATTGTATTAGAGATTAAATAGTATTACGGTAATAATAACACTAACAATAATAATATAATTTTAATATTGATATAATTTAAAAAATAAAAAAGTCTAAACAATATCTGATATATAATAATAATAGTTATTTTTGATAATGATATAAATTATTGCATTAATTATTATTTTAATTGCGCATGCTCATTTCCTTTTACTATTTTTACATCTAGTTTACATTTGTCGTTGTCTAGTACTTAAAGTTAATCTTAAACACTAACAATTCCTTAGCACTCTTAAAAGCAAATTTTACAATGAATTTCCATTTTCTCATACTGTATATTATAATTTTATAATGCCTCAATTCACCTGTAGCATTTAAAATGACATTTTTATTTTTAATTTAATTACACAAAATATAGAATTTTAATATCATGGTTTTATTGATTAACATAAAAAATAATTATCAGTCTCATCAGTATCAGCCATTATTATAAATATGGCGCGGTTGTGAGCTTTACATATTTGTGTGTGTCTGGGTTTTGCTATTATTAAGTAAATTCAAATTTAAAATTCTGTTCGATAATAATAACAGCGAATGACTTTGCTGTTTATTTTAGGGTTAGTGGTAGTTAGTCTATAGTTATCATAATTAGCATATATTAGGAACAGGCCCCCACAAGGGTGTATATACAGGGTTGTGCATGTATGCGTTCAGGGCAAAGTACCAATGAAGTGCGAACGCGAATAGCTCTTTAGGAGTGAGCTGGTGTGTGTGATGCGCCGTGTTGCCTACAGTCCTGCCAATTAGCCTGTTTACGTCTTTAAAAAGCTCTTTTAAGGCACATTAAACATGCACATTTCACCACATGGCTGTGTGGCTCTGAGGTTAATGAATTTTCTCTTCAGCAAGGCACCGGAAATTAACAAGTGGATCTCGAGATGGCAGCCTGAGAGAAGTTTTTACGTGTAAACAAACGCCATCTGAATCCTTGTGTCCACGCACACACACAAACTTAGGCATAAGCAGTCTCGCTTAAAGGAGCGTTCCTTTCCTTAGATCACAGTGGGGGGTCCGTCTATTCACCGTGACGAGCTTGAGTCGGAACAGGGACTTCGTAAACAGTCACGAAAGCACCTGATCCTGCTCACCATTCCCCACCTCAAAAACCTCCTGATGGGTTTGCTCGTATCTGAAGTGTCATTTCAGATTCTGTATCTCTATTTCTGAAGACCTTGGCTGGATGACTGACAGATTAAGAAAACCTGCACTCTGTGGAGGTTTTTTTGAATGAAATTATGTGAATCATGGTCATCTTTTTGTGTTAAAAAGTAGCAGAGATGTTTTGGGTTGTTGAGCTTGTGGCGTAACAAAATGCCAGAGGCTTATCTCATGAATATTAATTAGGTTACACACAAATAATTTAACATGATCTTATATTGTTTCGTGGAGGGATTGCCAAACTTTTTTAGTCAGTCAAACCCCTTTGATGTAAAAGATTTTCTTAAAGGAATGTTAAGTTATTAGTTAATTTATCAACACATTGGATTGTTCACAGTTTGCTTATGTTGGGTAATGGTCATGTGACATGCAGGTAAAGAAATTTATTTAAAATTTACTAACTTTTCATCAACTCACAAACTCTCTGCAGTTGCCCATGAAACCCAGTTTGGGAAGCCCTGGTTTAGTGCATGTGGTGTACTGATCCAGAAATCAGGTCTGAAGTGATCAAAACCAAAAAGATTTATGATTAGAAAAGTCCAAAAATCATTTAAACAACAATTTGTGTATCACATGAAGTTATATAGTTAATAAAAAAGTGTTATTGCACAGTGTTTTTAGAGAGCAGTCATTCTTGCTAAACAACTGATGATACACTTATTCAAAACACTTTAAATTTGATAACTCTACATCTACATCTGTGATTGCCATCAGCCATTGATTGTAAAGTTTGACATGTTGAAAATTTGTAAGAGTTCTTGGATTTGATTAAATCTAATTTGTCTTTTTATTTTCTAAAACATCCGTGGATGTATTTATTGTATGTCAGTGGATGTATATCAGTCACATTTTATTTGTGATTTCACTAGAACTGGAACTGAAGCATGATAGATGGGAGTGTGTTTATTTCTCATAGGTTGCTCTTTAAGCGCTCTGGGGACTTAATGGAGCTCTTAATTATGTTTCACTTAAGTATCTGATAGACACAGATGAAACTGTTGACATTCAGCGGGAGCATAGAGCTATAAAATGAATGTGTAGCATAGCCTTTGATGAGAAGAGAATTTGATGAGAGTTCATATTAAAATCTTTGACTTTTGATGACTTTGGTATCTTAGCAACTCTGAGCAGTTTGTGGCATTGTTAAGATCCCCATCTGAGCTCTAGAGGAGATGTGAGATTACTAGGGTCTGAGGACAAAGCTGAGAAGCAGGAGATCTGAAGGTGAAGTGTGTAAGTTTCAGACCAAACAGAAATGAATGAATGAATGAATGAAACAAATTACCTTTGTTTGCCACTGGTCAGACAAACTCAAAATGCTATTTTTCGAACCTATGAGTCACAGTGTTTACCCTTTCGGGCGAATTAACCTAAGAATGTCTTACTTATAGTTCTCTCTAGGATAATATATTTTAACTTACTGAAAAAATTCACCTTTAAAAGCCAACATGATATGAAAGTTAATCTAAAAAAAAGGACCTCATTCTTAATCAAAGTGTTATAACTTGATCTTGTCTGTGGTGACTTATGTTGTACTTCTCCAATCATTTGGTCAAGCTAAACCTATAGCTTCTTTCTTACAGTCGACTACAAGCTCACATTCAGCCATTCAGTTAATCAACAACCAATGGACAGAGCCAAGTCCCTGTCCTATTTTTTCTTAATGATAATCCATTTCACTTGGATGTACGTAACAATATGGAGGAAGAGATCTGCTCCATTTGCTTACCGTTTACTCTCACATTGCAGTTGAGGAGATACAGATGAGATATTATTCATGAGATACACCTGTGATGTGTATTTAGACCTGTTATCTCTGTTGTACTTACAGTATCTGTGACGTACGT
Organism: Tor tambroides; assembly: GCA_021397915.2. Lineage (NCBI taxonomy): Eukaryota > Metazoa > Chordata > Actinopteri > Cypriniformes > Cyprinidae > Tor > Tor tambroides. The sequence goes on along the minus strand of JAFVLL020004321.1, from coordinate 533 downwards.
GCTGCAGGTGTGGTCCCATCACTGCAGAAAAACCTACAGCAGAACAGAGAGAATTGAGGAACAGTTTCATAAGTGGTTCATTCTGGTATTAATGAACAAAGAAAAAGACAAAAGAGGGAGCAAGAAAGACAAGAGGGAAAATAATTGTGAATTATATCATTGGCCGTTAAAGCCCTCTACTAAATACTGGACCAAATCCCTCAAGTTGTCATCAAAAAAAAAAACCTCCAACAATTTTGCACTCTAGTAATCTTCAGATTTAATAACCTTAAGCTTCCCTAGTTCTATAAATCTGAGCTTCCAACACCCTCCCTTCCTCCTCCTCTACCACCACTACCCTCTTCCTCCTCCTCCCTTTCTCGCTCCCCCCGTGCTCTCCAAGCGGCTGTGCATTTTATCTCTGTAATAACACAAAGCCGCCGTCACAGCCTCCCGTCAGGCAGATAACAGAAATTCCTGCCCATATTTTAATAGCTTCTGGCCGCTATCTCTCGCTCCCAACTCCTAAGGAGCGTGCGCACTCACCTTGGAAG
>JAFVLL020004320.1:0-11233 GCA_021397915.2 Tor tambroides | reverse complement strand
ATCTGAATGTCGCAGCAGAAATCGAGACTCATCAGACCAGGCAACGTTTTTCCAATCTTCTATTGTCCAATTTTGGTGAGCCTGTGCGAATTGTAACATATATAGGTCATGTATATAAAAATATTGATGCTTACTTTATTTCCACCAATTGTTTATTCCTTTTTGTATTATTTCCTGTTGAAAAAAAAAAAAAAAAACTTAAAGGGATAGTTCACCCAAAAATGAAAATTACCCCATGATGTACTCACCCTCAAGCCTCATTTTTCTTACACTAATGCACTACTTCAGTTCAGAAGAGCTTGATTAACCTCCTGGAGCCTTGGGGAGCAATTTTTATGGTCGATGGTTGCACTTCTTTGGGCTTCAAAATCTCAACCACCATTCACTGCCATTATAAAGCTTGGAAGAGCCAGTACACTTTTTAATATAACTCTGATTGTATTTATCTGAAAGAAGAAAATCATATACACCTGGGATGGCTTGAGTCGTGAGTAAATCATGGGGTAATTTTCATTTTTGGGTGAACTATCCCTTTAAGTTGTTTAGCTGGTTTTAGCTGGTCTTTCAGCCTGGTCATAGCTGGTTTAGTCATCTGGTCTTAGACGGGTTTTGAACACATATTTAGCTTTTCATGTTGGTCTTAGCTGCTCAGGCTGGGACATCCAGCTAAACACCAGCTTGGCCAGGCTGGAAGACCAGTGTGATCAGCTTAACCCAGCTATGACCATGATGAAAGACCAGCTAAAACCAGACAACCAGTTTAAGATTTTCAGCAGGGATTTTACAACACACTCAAAGCATATAAGGTTGCGAAAGTGACAACTTTTAGTAACAGCTGAATTCATTATAATCTGTTAAGTGTAACAAAAATAATTTCTTCATTTGTAAAAAACATGATAAAATGGCAATGAAATTATTTTGAATAATTTGAATTTTATTTTGAATTTGGCCAAGTATAAAGTATGATAACTACATCACAGACCTACGAAGCAGGTAAAGGAAGAGCACCTCAACCCCTGTCTTGTAAAACAGAATGAGTAGATCCACATTTTACAGATCTTTATGTTTCTGTCCTGTGTCGTAGAGTTTAGCGCCCTCTCTGCGTTAGAGGCGGTACTGCGCTTCTCTGTCCACAACGCACAAGCATCATTACCAAGTACACAAATGTATTAAATGCATCAGATCAGACTGTCTACAAATATTTTTTTCTAGAAAATTATTTTTATTAAAAATATAAATATTGCTATTATTGGTTATTTAATATTTTGATGGATTTAACATGCGCATAATTCAAAACTGTTACTGACTGGTATTCATCATGAGTTTACAGTACAATACAATCTGCAGTGTGTTATACTGAAACCGTACAATAAATATATCATGATGTACTTTTGGCATTTATACTGAATGGTTTTGTCTTTGGATCATACACAATAAGCATTCATTTCAAACAAAGCATATTAATTTGGGGAAGGGAGGAAGTCCAGTTCAAGGAATAGCCAGCAGCACTAATAAAGTCTGAGGGAGGATGGTCAGCAGACTATAATAATATTGTCTCCTGGATATTATCTAGATTGTCTTTGCAGGCCAGAGTTGCTAGATGGATCATCTGTTTATGTCTGTGCGAGCTGGCACACTCATATCAACCTTTCGTAATGAGATACAGCATCTCACAGAGGGGCAGTCACAGCAGGATGTGCACCAGGCTTGTGATCACCACGAATACTGTTAAGATGGGCTTCTCTGTAGGCCAGGTCTCCTGAGGACAGGACTTCTCATTCAGACAATGAAAATGAACAACACTGACAACTAAAGGTGACCTGACCCTCCAGAAAAGTATGCCATTTTTTGAGGACCAAGAACTCTGTTGAGAATTATTGTGAATGAAAGTTCTGTTTAAACTTGTTTAATCATTGGTCAGAAATGATCAAACTCGGGCACTTATCCATTATAACTTGATTATTACTACTGTACAAAACAAATAATACCAACATAACATCATTTGTTGTTCAGGCACTTATTATAACTTGATTATTACTACAATATAACTATAGAAAGCTATTGCTTTGTACTTGTGTGTGTGTGTGTTCTGTATTTTTTTATAAGACAGGATGAACTGTTTTAGAGTGAAACAAAACTGATAGAAAAAATGACATTAGTTAATGAAAGGAAAATTTATGTAAAATTTTAATCTTAATACATTTTTTAATTTAGAAACAAGCATTAATGTGAGTGTATTATTTTATCGAATACAATTAAAGACTAAACTGTACATTATATAGTAAAATATATAGTAAAGAGGATTTCATTGTTTAGTCTGTCATGATTAATGTTTTTGTTTTTCAGACCTCTTGTAGAAACCTCAGATTAGTTGTAGGGCTATGACTGCACATTGCAATGAAATGATATAGTATTAATATAACAACGATGTATTTGTGGTCGTTAGTTTAAACCTCATATTCTCAGTGCAAGCAACTCATTATTGATGCATTGTAAACATTCCTATTACTGTATGAAAAAAAAAGGAAAACATAAATCCGTACAGAATAGCAGTCCTGCGAAATCAGACAGATGTAAACAAACTTGACAAAAAGTAAATACACATTTCATATTTCACAACTACTCCCAAACATTTCCTCATATGGACTTTCAAAATCTTTTTACATGTCATTAAAGATAGTAAACGAATGAAAGTGTCTTCTGGCATCCACTTCCTGCATCCACATGGGACTGTCGCTGCGGGTGAGAGGTCAATTGTTGACTTCCATATATCCAGTAATATTATGCTGCGGCATCCCAGGACAATGTGACCCTCCTCGGATCACCTTCATTAGCTAGTTGAAGCGCTTCGGAGTGCAAGTGAGCGCACGGGAGGGCCGGGATATAACCCAGGGTGTGCACCGACCGCACCATCTCCAACTCCGGCTGCAGTTTGACGGTAGCGCGGGGAGGTAAGGCGTATAACTGCGTGTAGGGCATATAGCTTTTCATGCTAGTGGCAATACAGTTACTCTAGCGCTCTGTGCATCAAAGCTGTGCTACTATGAAGGCATCTCACGCCCGCAGTCATAACAAGTGACATTGCGAGAAGCGTATCTGTTTCAAAAACTACAGCAGTGACTTTTTTTATTGTACTGCGTGACTTTCCGCGTTGTCTGCCAAAAGTAAAAGCCGTCCCCAAGTCACTGGGTTCAGCTGCAAGTGTGAAAACAAAGGCGAAGATAAAGCATTCTTGCATGCAGTTGCACAGCAGCGCGTGCCCGCTGGGGCTAGCTAGTTAGCGCGAGGCTGACACAAAATAAAGTCATGATTACAAACGTGCGTTAGCTGTTATTTGAGGTGGTTATTAAAGCAGACCGTAGCCGAGTTGTTTGTATCGTTACTCTAGCATGACTGGCTTTTAGTAGTTATTTTGATGTTTTGACAGCCCCCCTTGTCCCCTGCGGGTGACTCCTCGACCATGCGACAGTGGTGCCTTCCTGCTGTGGCTCCACGCGCTGAACCGCTCCCAACGGGCCGATTATCACCTCAGATCTCAGGTAGGACAACAAATATGATGTGCAAACATTTTATTTGAACTTACTGTATACTACTAGATTTGCATTTCCTGAAGGAATGGCAGTGTTTGCAAAGTAGCATAATTTATTTGTAAAACTAAAAGATTAGAAAATAGAGATGATATGAGATTGACAGCCATATGAAATATAAGAGAACAAATGGTCGTGTTCAGCGGCCCCTTTGCAGTTCAATAATAATAATACTATGAAAAACTGTCATTATTTGCTCTCCCTCATGTTGTTCCAAACCTGTATGACTTTATTTATTCTGTGGAACATAAAAGGTGAATTTTTGAAGAACGTCCTGCTCACTCTTTCCCATATAAAAGAGGGACTGAGGCTGTCAGGCTTCAAAATGAGGAAAAAAGTACCATAAAAGTATTATCAAAGGGGTCCAATATGATTTTTGTGATATATTCCAATTATTATGGAACAGCTTTGTGTAATCCAGTTCATCTCACATTTATTTGTATATTGTTTCAAAGCGTGAGGAAAGGACAGAACATTTTATTTTTTTACTACATATTTTTCTCTCTTTTTTTTTTTCTCCCTGTACACAGCCCCACCTCCATTCATAGTATTCTCTGTTGTTGTTGTTGTTGTTGTTTTTAAAATTTTGGAACAGTCTGACCAGCCAGCAATACTGGTTTAACCAATGACATGAGTTGGGGGTGGGACTGTCTGTTTTGCTTACCAATGGGAGATTTTTACTGTTCAATAGATTGCAACAGTGCCCACCCACTTTTTTTGCAGCTTTGGTTCTGAAAGTATTTTTCTTTTATTTTTCTCATGGGGGTTAAAATTTTTTTTAAGATGTTTAACTGGCTATGAGGTGAATCACAACATTGTAAACTTTGAAGCAAAATGGCACAGGAATGTTTACTTTAATGAGAGAAATAACTACAGTCTCATGAATCATCGGACATGATATAAAATAAAAACAATGCAGAAACATAAAACTAGTAATATAAAGATGCTTATGTTGCTTATGTATGTATACAGTACATATATATATATATATATAAATAAGCAATGTATTTTATGTTTATTGCAAAATGTAGATTCATACAAATATCTAAGTTTGAGAGCATGGGGAAACTGATTATTTTGGCGCAATTTTCTTGTTCCCTGCTTGGTGGAGATTTGTCTGCAGAATCATGGGTAATCTAGGTTTTAGATATTCTGCTGTTAAACACAACTTTAAAAAATAAGTTTAAATCAATTAATAACCTTTAGCTTATAGCACATCTGTCTTTAATGGCTTAGAAATTTATAGTTAAAAATTAATTATCCTATGGAAAAAATAAATAGATTTTTACTTCCGTAGAATGGAATCATTCTACAATCTGCTATTTTTGCTGTTCTTTGTGGTGACACTAGTGATGCAGAAATGACACGCTTCTCATATAAAGAAGTGAAGGTTAATATAATTATAAACACAACATAATTGGCTTTATTTTTTGCCCTGTCTTGTCCTGCAGATGTCAGGATGGAGTGTTGTGATGTGGAGCCGCGCTATACCATTGAACAGATTGACCTGCTCCAGCGTTTAAGGCTGTCAGGAATGACGAAACCTCAGATCATTCAAGCCCTTGAGTCTTTAGACAGGCTCGATCCAGACCATCGTACCCCATGCTGCAACAATCACACGGCCCCACCCAGTGCCCCTACCTCCGCAGCCCCTGCTGCTCCCTCGTCCTCCTCCTCTTCCTCCTCTCTTACCTCAGCCACCACACAAACCCCTGTTATTGATGCTGCATTATCGCCTAGCAACAGCTATGATGCCTCGCCTCCGCCCATGTACCCACCCAGCGGAGTTCAGAGGTCGTTTAGTTACGACTTGGCAGAAGAGGACTGGGATCTGGAGGAGAAGGTGGAGGAATACATGAGGTATCTTTTATGAGCTGCTTCTGTGGGCTTCTCTTCTCAGGTCTACTGAGAGGTAGAGATTAATATAACAGCTGATAATGACAGTGAATGTCCCTGAGCAACAGTGTAATTTTCAGAGAACAAGAGCCCTTTCTGAATCAGGTCAGGTGGACATTTGGTTCAAATGGATACTTTTTGTAGCTTTTTCTGTTACTGCTTTGGCTCTGGAGAATGGCACATAAAACAGTATGTTCCTCATTTAAGGCAAGACACACAGGTGAATAGGGGAATAATTAACTAAAAGATATCACCAATACTTCTCCAGTTGATTGATTAAGTTAAGAATTGCAAACTTTTTTGTAATTCAAGTTTTCTGAAATGTTATGCTTAAATACACAAAAGAAGCATTATCTAATAAATATGCACTCATTTCCTGAACAGAAATCTGAACATTGTAAAAAGCCAGGTTTAACATTTGTGTTTTAATTTACTGAAATATTAAATTCAAAGGTTTTTACGCTTCAATCAACAGCCTGAAAAAAAAATCACCATATTTTTAGGTATAAAAACTAGATGTGAAAATCTTGGTTGTAATTCATTAATAGTTGAAAGATTGGTCTCTTTTTAAAGAATGCAAACAGCAGATTATTGAAATGAAAGCATTTCATTAAATGAAAGTGTAAAAAGTTTACTGTAAAGAAAATGCACTGTACAAAAAAATAAAATAAATATTTTCTAAAATTCTTTGGAATCTAAAATTGCAGTGAAATTAAAGCTATATGTCTAACTAATTAATTTAATGTTCTGATTCTGAAGTTGATTGGTTCCTGTGAGATTTTGTTTAGGTGCTATATCAAAACTCCATTGAATTTTTTTTAATGCATTTTTCTGTCACAAACGTATACATTTCTATCACGGTATTACTTCTACCACAAAATAAAAATGCTTGTCTTTGTTTGGACTGTAGGAGGGACAGCAACCTTGTAAAAGAAGAGATAAAGGCTTTTCTCAATAACAGAAGGATCTCGCAGGCAATTGTGGGACAAGTCACAGGTACTCTGAATGCTTTCTGTCTTGCAGTGGAAAAAGTGTAGCCAACAGAGGCTGTTTTCTTATCATGCAAAGCATCAGAAAATGTGGTACTTAAAGTATCGTTTTTACATCTAAATCCACTAAACATATTTATTTACCGTACATTCACAAAGTATTAATTATTTCCTGTGCTGAACAGGAGAAATATATTGCATAGAGAATATAGTCTCATATAGTGCATAGAGAAATTCAGACAGATATCGAACATGTCTGCACAATAAAATCACTGGAGTCTGTGAAACAAACTGTGATTGCAAGTTTAATAAATATCAGCACTGGATCTCATTAAATACACAGAGTACAGATTGGGTCCAAATGTGCTTGTGGTATCAAAATCAGTTTATTTCAAGGATATTCACGGTTTTCTAAACATAATAGTGTGTGTGAAAAAAGCAAGACGTTTGTTTGAAATTTCAGTTTGTTGTGAGTCAATAGTCAATATTACATTGATCACATGCTGAACTATTATTTAACGATTTTATTTAAACAATATTTTAGAAATGGTTGGACCTTTTTATCCTTGTAAAATCACACCAATTAAATGAAGCAATCTTATTTTAGAATTATTTTGAATTAGATTTTATTTCCATTTTTCGTTTTAGTTATTTTACGTGCTTTTGGTATTTTATATTACTATTTAGTTTTTTTCAGTTTTGCTTCAGTTTTGTTTTTTTTTTTAGCAATTTTAGTGTTAAAACTTAAAATTATTTCAAGTAGTTGCAAAGGCAACATTTCTAATTTTTTCCCCAGTTTTTAATCTAATGTTTCTATTTTATTTTAAAAAATTATTTAGATTAACAAAAATGTTTTTAATAGTTTTAGTTACCAATAATAACCCTGGCATGGCGTTTCCAGAATATTTGGTTTTATTTTGCTGTGTTCTACTTTTCCTTCCATTTCTTTCACTGGTTATTTTCCTTTTTTATGACTGCATGATGTTCTGCAGGTATCAGTCAGAGCTACATCTCTCAGTGGCTTCTGCAGCAGGGGCTGGAGATGAGCGACTCCAAACGCAGGGCGTTCTATCGCTGGTACCTGCTGGAGCGCAACAGCCCAGGTGAGTTGTGATTCCTCTGCAGGGAGATGATTTGCTAAAAATAAGGCAGTGGCCTGAATTTTGGGCTTGGGGCTGGCTTAAGCAGGAATTATGTTTTATGTTTAGGTGTTTAATGTTTAGTTTTGATATATATACAGTACTGTGCAAAAGTCTTAGGCCACTAGTATTTTCACCAACAAAAAATGGTTTTAAGTCAGTTATTTCTATCTTTTGCTGTAGTGTGTCAGTAGGAAATAACAGTTTACATTTCCAAACATTATTTTTGCCATTAATTGTAATAATCCAGTAAGATTTTTGTTTGCACAAGGAGTCTGACAACAGCCAGTGCTCCACACAGAGATCTGATCTCACCATCATCCAGTCTGTCTGGAATGACATGAAGAAACAGAACAAACTGAGACAGACTAAATCCAGAAGAACCGTGGTAACGTCTCCAAGATGCTTCAAGAGACCTACCTGCAAAGCTACCTGAAAAACTATGCACAAGTGCACATGGGGCAAAAGCTGTTTTAAATGCATAGTGTGCTCACACCAAATGTTGATTTAATTTAGTTAATAGAAGTTAATTGATAAATAAAATCTATTTATGGCATTATTTCTGAAAGCATCCTCACTTTACAGCATTTTTACCCAAGTGCCTAAAACTTTTCACAGTACTGTAGCTTTGCAGGTAGGTTTCTTGAAGCATCTTGGAGACGTTGCCACAGTTCTTCTGGATTTAGTCTGTCTCAGTTTGTTCTGTTTCTTCATGTCATTCCAGACAGACTGGATGATGATGAGATCAGATCTCTGTGTGGAGCACTGGCTGTTGTCAGACTCCTTGTGCAAACAAAAATCTCACTGGATTATTACAATTAATGGCAAAAATAATGTTTGGAAATGTAAACTGATATTTCCTGCTGACACACTACAGAAAAAAACCATTTTTTTGTTGGTGAAAATACTTGTGGCCTAAGACTTTTGCATAGTACTGTGTATATTTTTTTGGTCTTCATTTGCTATTCTGCCTTATCTTCCCTATATAGTTTGCATGGTCCCTGAGGGCTTTACATTAAAGAAATCAGGACTGTGTATTGGAAGGACATGCTATGTTGCCGCACTGAATTGAAATTCAATCAGTTGGTGTCATTTCCCATCAATTATGCGCTTAGGTTAATGCTGTTCTTGGCACATCCAAGAAGTGTAGGTTGTGTGAGTCGGAAATGAGCCTTAAACCCTTTTAGGCTGTAACAACGCCAACACCCGCATCATCTCGCATTTATAATATAAAGAACGTGTTGATTCGTAAAGGAGCTAATTAAGTAATGTGAAGCCCTCCAGGACCACTTCTGCTCTCCATCTCCCAGGTTAGACCTTCATTTGTAGCTCTCAGTCCTGATCCTGGGTTTGTCAAATGCTGGTTTTCATGTCCTCTCTGCACTGAGGTGCAATTAACACCTGACCCTACTAACAGAGCCCTGAGCATGACGCTTTTACATTCTCTACAGCGTTAGAGAATTGAGCATGGCTCCAAGAACCTAATCACTTTGAATGTCTATTAACACTGTTATCTTCAATGAAGTTTTCTTGAAGGATTTTCATGGAGCACTGTTAATATTTGTTAACCGACACAGCAAGTTTTCGGCCCTCGAAGGGACTCTAGTTAACACAGTTTTCTGATTGCCCAAATGGGTTAAAGGAATCAGATGGAGTGAAAACCAGCATGCTCAGGTCCCCAGGAGCAGGACTGATACTCCCTGGAATAGGCAGAGAGAACTGCTGATGCACCTCCTCCCCTGGTACTCTGCTCACCAGTCCCAGTCAGGTAACGTCCATGCAGCAGGGAAACACAGCTTCAATTCAGTACATCTGGTTTGGGAAATTAATATTTGTTCTCTTTGAGTCTTAAGCCACCTTTTCACAATCTCCAAAAATAATAGACCAGAAGTCATTCATTTCCAGTGGAGAGTAGTATGGCAGCTGCGTGGAGTTCTGATCGTATGCATAAGTGAAATTTCAGATCCGATTTGAGCTTCGGATGAGTTTAAATATTTTAACTTTTGCAGCAAGACCATATGTGATTCTAATAAAATATTTTAATAAAAATTGTGAGATTAGAATTAACAATATTCTTGCACTTGTACATTTATTCTTTAAATACTATTTTTGTAAAACGGGCAGTTATAAAAAATTATGTCCGAAATACTAATTACAAAATTCATTAAGTTGATTAGCTCTAGAAAACCCATTAGGCTTTTCTTTCAAGCCTATTGTGGTCATTTTTTTGTGGAAATACACGTGCGTCACAACCAGTTACGACTGCCACTAGGGGGCGAAATGCGACAAACGTCCGGAACTAGTGGAAAGGGTGGTTTTAGAATCTTTTAGAATGGCTCTTTAGATTTCATAGAAAATTACACTCTTATGGTGTTCTAAACCTGAATGACTTTCTTTCTTGCATGGAACACAAATGCAATGAAAGTGGATGGGGCCCAGGGATCATTTTATGGAAAAGAGCAGCAGACAATCTGCTTTAAGTATCTCCTTTTGTGTTCCATGGAAGACAGTAATGCTGTTTTGAAACAACTTCAGAGTGATTAAACAACAAAAAATGTTATTTTTAGGTGAACCATCCCTTTAATTTGTGTTTAACTACATGTGCGGTGAATTCATATTTTCTTGTTATTTTGGTTTGTGTGCGTTTTAAATTCCATATTCCATATTTTTGGATAATGTTCACAACAGGTGCCACATTGTCCATGCGTTCACTGGTGAAAGAGGAGCCTGACTGGAGGTTGGCTGCAAGCCCCGCAGACAGGGCAGCAGTTGGGCCTTTTAGACTGCGCAGAGGTAGTCGCTTCACCTGGAGAAAGGAGTGCCAGTCAATCATGGAGAGGTAAATCACAGAGCATTACCGTCTTTGGCACTATTCAGACAGTAATTGTTTCTCAGGGTGACATCTGTAAAAGAACGTTTGCATGACTCCTTTGAGATAAAACTCTCTAAAATGCAGACATGCTGCAGTTAAATACAAGTCTCGTTCTTTTTTTTCAAGTAATCCGTTTCTATACATATAGGAAACTATTTATGAGAGTGATAAGCACATGATACAATGGAATTCACTCCAATATGTGCATTTATAACATATCTTTTTTTTTTCTTTTTCTTTTTTTTAAACAATATCCATCCAGTGGTTGATTCACCATAGGAATTCTAAATTTTAATGGCACAATCCCCATATTTTTGTAGTGCGGTGTGGTGACAGTGTACCCATAAAATTGGAATATTTTCTTCATTCACAATGTCATTGTTATCAACATTAAGTAGTTTTATTAATTTTGTTAATTTGTTAAACAGTGTTCTAAGGCCTTTCCTGTTTCCTATTGGTTGAACAATGATCATGATATCCCAAGTCTTGTTCTGATTCGCTGTTTGTTCTCAGTTTCTTTATAGAGAATCAGTATCCTGATGAGGCCAAAAGAGAGGAAATTGCCAATGCTTGTAATGCTGTCATTCAAAAACCTGGTAAGTGATTGCAATCAGTATCTGAACTGCCTCAGACCCAGACTAGTTGTAGCGTTGCTATCTTTGTTGCAAATGTTCCCCTGCCTCACTGAATGTATAAATGCCCTCACGTATTGATTGAAATGATTAATTTCTTATATAAATGTTGTTTCAG
>JAFVLL020004319.1:0-25462 GCA_021397915.2 Tor tambroides | reverse complement strand
GCCCTGAATGGACTTCTATAGGGTTTCAGTCAACTTACATCATCAGAAACGAACAGAACAATCCAGATTTACAAACATTCACAACCCCACCCACCGCCGATGCCTGACAACATGCTTGGCTCGTTCATGCTCAGATGATCAATAGCACGCTCGAATACTTTCAGATATGAAGTGTATAGCGCATGTTCATGTGAACGGAAGCAGGTTTTAACATTGGAGGATAGATGGGGCAACAGCTGCCCGGTGCTGCAAAGCTAGCCGAGTGGTAATCTGGGCATACCAAGGATGGGATCAACATTTCAACATCTGCAATAGTTGTAATGTTTCTCTTCTGGCAGCTTTCTGCAAGCTGCGAATGCAAGCTCCCCTCGGGAGGGAGACGTGGGCTTGAGGGGGCGAATGGAAAAGAGGGGGAGAAAAACCCTGGCAGCTAAAGAAATGAAAATAATAGCAAGCAGTAGAAACGACACAGCAGATGAAAGACTGAAGGGGAAGAATGGGGTGTATGAGAGGAGATAGATTCTCAGGGTCTAAAGAAAATGCATCTGAAATTTGGTTTTGCTGTCACAGATCTCAAATACAGTCTCATTCATTTATTCATTTACTGAAAATAATGAGTAGCTGTTTGAGTACTCACTAGTTCTTCAAAACCACAACTTCCCAGTATTGGCTTAAATCAGGGGCAAAAGTTTGTCTTGTCTTCTGGTGACCTCATCTGACTGTCAACTGCACTGCTGCATCATGGGAGGGGAGTGGCACATTTTAACATGCATAAGAAATGACTAGCCAGTATGCATCTGTCGCAAACATTAGTAAGTAAAACCACTGTCTAGAGTTCAAGGTTGCCAACATATAGTTAGGTACTGGATGTGTGTTAAGTTTAAATAAAAAGAAAGGGGGAATTACTCAATATATGCCTTCTGACTCGTAAGTCAATTTCATACGAGTCCCCACATAATGCATTCAAACTTGAAGTATCATCCAAGAACCTATGACACATGCTACTGTAAGCAATGCATCTCGCAGAACCAACTGAGAGCAAATGGAACAAAATGGAATTCTTGACAATTCTCAAAATTGGCGAAACTGAAGATTATATAACATAAATATGATAAACCATCATACAAAAGTTTTAAATGTTAAAAATATGTTAGAACTTTCGTGACTATTCAATTACTTTTGTTCAGTGGATACATTAGCAATTGCAAAGAGCAATTTCTTCTTGACAAAATATTTTAAAACTAAGCATAAACAGAACTTATATTCATCCTTTAAAAAAATCATGGAAATTTCAAATAATATGCACATATCGTAATATTTGCCAGTAGTTGTGCAGAAACTGCACAAAAAAAAAAACAAGCCAAGACCTGCATGTAACTCATCCTTTTGGTCACTTTATTTAAATGTGATATTAAATACTAAGTAGCAGTTCATATTAATGGCAGAAATTGTTGGTGTATATGCTAACATTAGAACATATTCAGGAGGGGAAAAAGTTCCTCTACATTTCTGAATGACACCCTGTGGATATCAAAGGGCTTATGGTCGCCAATGAAAAACATCTAATTTAGCATCCAAAGTGGAGATGTGCCCAAGAAAAGAACAATACAGCCTGAGCACTAACCTGATAAGGAAAGTGTTAGCATTATTATAATCACCAGAACAGGTTTGAACTTCAGTTAAACCACACAAACATGTATCTAACTCCCGCCGTGCGCCAACTCAGCTGTGATCCCAACGCAAGTGGGGAAAAGAAACGGAAAGAAATAAACAACAGAAAAAGAAATTATGAACAGTTCTCACAATATGCTAGGCAACACTACAACAAGAAGTCTGATGTTACAAAAGTCCGGAGGAATTCAGCAAGCAGTTTTAACAACACAGACATTCCATAGCATGATTAGCAACAACAAGTTTAAATACCTAAAAGCAGATTAGAAAAAGGGGTTTTAAAACATTAGAAGAGATCTAGCTGCTTGATATAAGGCCATTTGACTTGACATTACATTGAAGGTGTCCGCTGCAGTGTCTCTGCTAGCACAGTACCGATGACAATCCACTACTAGGAAGATATTAGAGCAGATAGTATTTACGGGGGCTCTAGAACAGAAACGCTATGGTCCCTCCTCAATCACGCTGTTTTCCTTGCAATATAATTATTTATATATGCACAGCCCTTATTCAAGGGGAAAAAAACCGACAATGCCTAAAAGCATTTGGGGAGAATATCTTCTTCAATCTTAAATACGTGAAAGAGGAAAAAAAAAAAAAAAAAAGAAAAAAAGAACTTGAATAACATTAAGGCTATATACACAAAATGACAAACTGCACTGCCAAAAACCCCTTTAACAAAGTCCCAGGATGCCCTCTCGTTACCGAGGAGCTCAAGAAGGTGTTCTGGCTGCATCAGTCCAGCTGTGTGTACATCGAGGGGCGGAGGCTGGGCGGAGGCATCTACAGGCCCTTAGACGGGCCCGGGTTCTTGCCCAGCTGTGGGGAGGGGAGGCCCTGGAGCGCCCCGAGCTGCTGGTACAACCCCAGCAGGTCCATCTGATTTATGGGGCCAGTAAGACCGTTCTGCATGGCCAGCTGGTTGAGCAGCAGACCCTGTCTCGCCATGGCCAGCTGCTGCTCCTGCACCTTACGGTTGGCGATCACCTTCTGCACGTACATCATCAGCTGGAGGAGAGACGGATGTTAATTTTCTCTTATGTGGCTTCAGAAAGTCATGCAATATCAGGGTCTCCAACAGAACTGGTGTTACTACATAACCCGTCCACAAAGCACCACATTCTTTGATTACAATCAAGAGCATATTTTGATATCCAAAAACAATAGGGCTGGGCGATTAATTCGAATTTAATGTTTTGCCACGATTTTATTTTTTAGAAATAGACAAATCGCGATTTTGAATAGAAATATTACCAAATGTCAGAATTAGACACTTTGACAATATGCCAATGATAACAGTAAAGAGAAAATAATGATCTAACCGCATGTCGGCGCAAGTGACGCACTCATATCGCTAGGCGCCATTCACACAGAATGCACTTTTGTGTTGACAAAGATGCAACGCGGGCAGTGGATTAGGAAAAGCATGCAAGAAAATGGGAGTGAACTTCTTTTAACTCGAGCGCCGCGTTTTTAGACTGCCGTTTTGTGCATGAGATGCTGCAAGAGATGCGAGCGCAACAGTCAAACGTGTCCATGTTTACATGGAAAAAAACAGTGGAAAAGCAGCGCAAGTGAATAAACAACCTGTATGTCTACTACTGCATGTCTGATATTTCATGTGTGCATCATGGTGACAGGCTGAAAGCAGTTGTTCATTGTTTTTACAGAACATTTATAGTTAATAATAGTCTACTGGTGTTATACCTTCAGTCATTTTGAATTTGAATTACCTTGACTTTTGAGATTTTTTGAAAGCGTTTTCCTTGTATTATTTTTGAACATATGTATAAGACGAGTTTGTATAAGATGTAGTTGTAGTTCATGCATCTTTTCTGCAAAGTTATTTAACAAGTGATTTGTTTAACATTTACATCATGTTGACAACTTCATGTGTGCTGCACTTGGAACAGAACTTTCTCTAACTATAGGGTTAATAAAGAACAAGTTACTTGAATCATGTTGTAGTTACACTTTCAAGTTGATTAGTTAAAAATCAGTCCAAAAAAGAAATAAAATTGAGATTGTAATTTTTTGCCATATCGCCCAGCCCTAAATCACAAGGTACATTTGGATGAAATCACAAGTTAATAAAGTAACAACTGCAACACAAAAATATAGCAATCACAAATTAGAGGTTTATGGACATTGCATTTTGCTGATGATATAATAACCAAATAAAGACTATTTTGCCGTTACTAGTATTTAATGTTGTATTTTTAAACGCCAGATGTAGTTTATTGTATTATTGTAAAATATGCATTCTTACAAACATCTTACAACATATTACAATATAAACACCATGAAGCAAACATGCCATAATTCATCAGCAGCAGATCATAAGAAATCGTTTGGCATACATGCACAGTTTCCACTGATTTTGAACTGCTCTGAAACTGAGTCTTAGAACGTGAAACGGTGCCGAATTTTTACACTGAATGGAGCATGGAGCACTCACATTTATCAGCCTTTTTAAGTTTAAATAACAACATATTGCAACATTTAAACTTTTTATGCCCTTAAATTTTATCAATGTTAATGTCACTTGTACACAGATAGAACATAAGATGTCACAGAAATAGTGAGAGATGAGCAAACGTACAGTTTGTTGCTTGCTGAGGACATCGCGGTAAACAGCCTCCCTGTGTTTGAGTTCCAGCTCGTAGCCGGCCTGCCTCCCAAGAGCCATGGACTGAACCTGGGCCTCGGGTAAACTCGGGTTCTCCTTCCACTGCCAAAAACAACACACCTGTTACATCCTGTAGACCTCAACAAACAAACACTTACACGCTCATCACACACACGCAAACACATTCAGCAGTTGTTCAGAACGTAGTCCAACATCTCAAGCTTAATGCTGACGACACAGCAAACTATAGGCAAAAACTACAGCCTCAAAAGTGTATATATTAAAACAAAAAAGCTTCCTCCATGACACTAGGGTATAGTGGCTTGTTGTTATGCAGGTGTTGTATGTGGTTGTCAAGTCAACAGAGCCCATCTTCAAGTCTCTATAATATTCTGGTGTCCAAATATGACTCAGTGTAAGTCTACAGATTTTGGTCATTTTATCACCCAACCAGAGTTTCATTCATGTCTGTAGCACAAAATGTATGGGACAATCTATGCATTAGAGATTCAACTGGGGGAAGTACTAACAACAACAGTGATTTTTGGCTTGGCAAACACCAACTGCACAGCAAATTTTCAGTCTTGTCAGGGAAAGTGTGTTTTGCATCAGTTATTGGTCATATCAGCCCATAGATGCATCACTGGACCTGAAGCTTTACGGCCCTGATATACTACTTCTTGAAGCAAAATGTAAAACCCAAACTATTGTGATGTCATTACAAACAAAATCAGGCCAAAATGAAGTTTGTTTGGAGTGTCTTTTATCAGGTATATGATTCTTTGACTTGGAAAACGTCTGCGTTTCATTCCTTCTGTTCAGTCTGAACACACTGGAGAACTGCTTTATAGCAGAAACTGCAGCTGTAATTCTAACTGAACGCAACACTGACACTTTTTCATGTTTACTACTGTAAAGCTGCTTGCTTTAAAGCAATCTATAGTATAAAGTGTTATATACATAAACATGACCTGACTGGAGTGCTGAATTGCAGAGCTGCACAAACTTATCCACATTGCCATGATCAGATGCTTTCTTAACTGCTGTTTTCTCACCGCTGTCTATTTGTTGTGTTTATTTGGTTATAGAGATGAAAGCATGCAACATTTACATATGTATTTCTCTTGGATGTTCACTAACAGTAAATTGCTGCTCAGGCTTTTAAAAAAAACTTGTTTTCACCCCCAAGCGAAGAGTGAGAGTATATTAGGGCCTTTCCGACGAAAGCCTCACTGTAGGGAATCTCCCTCTCTCCTGTCACTCACCACCTGCGCGATGATGTCCTCCAGTGGTTCCCTGGGCACTGACTTCAGAGCGTTAGTGGCTTCCAACACTTTCTGCCTGCCCTGGTTAATCAAATCCTTGAACACAGAGAGGAAAAAAATAATGAGAGAAGAAACGGAAAATACTAGACGAGAAGAATCAAACCTTGCAAGAAAACACCTCTGAATTTGGTATTTTCACAGAGATAGCTAGCATTTGTAAACAGTAGGGCTAGGACGATATGCTAATCTGCCAATTCAATACTACCCCTGATACTTTTGTGCCGAATCAATATATATTGCGATAATTGAGCATTGCGATTATATAACTATTACAATTTATTATGATTTTTGTTTGCTTATTAAAGACTAGACAATGGAAAATACTTGATCATACCCTTAAAGAGACTGTATGATGAAATGCATCATATAAACAAAAACAATGCACCGCATCTTTCTGAACTTTTATTTCAGGAGCATACACATACACAGTATATTTTAAAGTACCTTGAACCATGAAACTTGAACTTGCACATGAATATAATAGTTAAATGTGCAACAAAAGTAAAAATACTCTCTGGAACAGAATAAAGTGCTATGTTACTTTGCATACCGTTTTAGTCATGTTTGGAAGAGCTGCACGATTCTGGATAAATTGAGAATCATGATTTTTTTTGTCTCAAATAGAGATCATGATTCTCCCACGATTCTGAACTAAAAATAATGTGTAACAAAACATTTAAATGGACTGCTGCAATTAAAGCGTTTAATCAATTTGAATGAATTATTAAACATTTTAATATATATTTATTTAAAATATATTTAATACACCAATTATTAATATTAAAATTATGGAAAAGTGGTTTGATTCAATGATTCACTCAAATACTTCACTTGTTTCATTACTGGATGAATCAGTGTTTTTCAACAAATCTCTTGAATGATTTATTCAATGACAAATACATTTTTTAACAGTCACTTGTTGCCACCTAGTGGTGAAGTTAACAAATCGACAATCATTATTTGAAGCACCAATTACTTTCAAAAGATGACTTTTTCTATTTTTATCACTACCATAGACATCAATGTTTATAGCTGAACTATAAACTTTCATCCCAGTATTTCTGGTGATAATATGAATGACTGTAAGACAAAAATAATACTGTGTAGTTGAAAAGACTGTTTGTGAAGCTGTTTCTTACCTAAATATGGTAAATGTCTGCAGCAGCGCAAACGCAGATCTGAATTTTCCGGTAAGACTTTTTCAAAGATTCAATAGACCCATTTAGAAATTAGATTGTGTGGGTGTTTGAATCGAGATCGCAAACTTTTAACGATTAATCGTGCAGCTCTAATGTTTAGTCATGTTGTCCCGGAAGTGTGTAAAACCCAAAGTGTTTCCACACTTGGGATTTAAAACGTGAAGATCCAGAAAGAGTTCTGGAAGAGGTTTGCTCCTCTGCCTCCGCCATCGTTTTGCTTTCCCGCGCCGGCTTGAAACGGATACTACGTCATCTAATGCTGCGTTCAAGTGCTCCTGGGACGTTCGTATTTACGAGTTGACAAGTCGTCATTAGGACTTCATGTGTGTTCAAGTCACTTTGGTCGGAACAAGATGGCGATTTAACTTTTCTACATAAAATTCAACAATATTTTAAACTCTTCATCTTCAAAATGATGAACAAAGAATGTGCATTGTTTTTTTTTTCCTTTTTTTATTCAATTTATGAAGGTGATGTAAATTGAATCATTATATATTCTATGGTAATTATACGATAATATAATATTTTGTATATGTAATTTATATAGTTTTATTGTACATTTAAAAAAAAAAAAATTATTCTTTCCAACAAATCCACCGTCAGTACAGACGCTGCATATCTATAGTCTTTGGTTGCATCCATTGCATTGCATACTTTTTTTCCCCCCCACTGACACTCCCCCAACTCGGAAACTCGGAGCTTAAAGAAATTTCGAGTTTCCCACTTGCAGTAACAGCTTTGTGGTGGTGTTCACGTGTGTTCAACTCGTAAATACGATGTATCCGACATGACTTGAACGCACCATAATACAGCGGTTAAGTAAATCGATTTTTTTCCCCCACCCCTAGTAAACAGCAGCTGGCGGAGCACAAGCCAAATGTTGGTGCCCGAGGACGCATGTCACAATTAGCTGCCGGCTGAAAGAATGTGAAAAGAGCATGTGGAGCTCATTACTTACCTCCAACTGTTGGTTGCTCATGGAGGCCAAAGCAGCCACGTTGAAGGGGAAGTAAGAGTTTGGTCCCGCTCCCATGCCCATCTGAGAATAGGACGGCTGGTTGAAACGCATGGACAGCCCCTGAAACAACAGACGAGCGGGTCCATCAGTCGGAAAGAAACAGAGAAACTTCATTTTACGAGATGAGGTCACACAGAAAGATCCCAATTATAAATAATCTTCAAATCAGGTTGGGCCTGACAGATGAGTCAGCCTTCCATCACACTAGCACTTGCTGCAGGGTAATCAAAGCATTGCTTTTTGGACTTCATTTTCCACTCGATTTGCGACTTTGACATGATTTGTCTGCGATCTGGCAAAGGCGCACGCCGAACGATAATTCCCAGCCAACAGATCGCTGGAGGATCCAAAAAATCCTGATGTGCACCCATGTGAACCTCTGTTAGGGTCCTGCCCAAGCTGTGTTTGTCTTACGGCTCTAAACAGAGCGTTCCCCCGCTGAAGGTCAGCAGGATGGCTGTGTTTGTGTGTAAATGAGCTACCGAGGCAGATGCGGCCAATCCCACCCTCTAATTGGGTCTTTGGTGCATGCAGCTTGTAAACACACTCCACAGCTGAGTGTCCGGTGTTCAGGCCTGGCATGAGCAGGTGTGCGGCAGAGACGCCGGCGTGGATCGCAGCTGTGCCGCAGACCATCTAAACGGACCCTCTTTTAATCTGGTTTCAAAATGTGACGCTCGCTGTATGGCTGTTTTCAACTAAATCTTGAGCAGAACTCGATAGGTCTCTCTAATCACTGCAAGTGACTGCTTAAAATCCACTTTAATGGCTCTGACATAGTTAATGATTTTAAGCAACCAAATTAGACAAAGCTCTTCAATCTTAACATACACAAATGACTGTAGCGAGATGATCAAAAGCAGGTGAATTCTTTTCGTTGCATATAATAGCTATGGCCAAGTGATTCACTGATGAAATTACTTTGATTTAAGCATAATATTTAAAACATCTTGCCAAAAAATAACATGAAATTTAGGAGACAGATTACATGTAGCGTAGAAACTGTGTCAATATGGTATGAATTACGCACGCACACAAATCTACACCCATGTCTCAATGCTCAGTATAACAACTGAGTCCCAGCAGGTATAACTACAAATATAGCTCCTGTATTGGGCACTAAAGCTACAGTGATATTTTCCATGTTCACTTTGTTAATTTTTACTGAAGAGTTCAAGGAAAAGGGGTCAGTCTGTGCTTTGTTAACTGTAGATCTATTTGCATTGATGTCAGACGGACAAAGTTTGTGATTCAGTTTACTGAAAGAAGTCGACTAACGAGAAAGTTGACTGCAGAATTGTTTCGCAGGGTGTAGATCTTATGTGACTGCAAAAGGAACAATTACAGTGAATCTGAATGGAGAGAAGCCACTTGTAATTAAATTCAACTGCAGAGTCAGAGTCCCACAAGGCAACAAGTCACTTCTCTCCCAAAAAACTCCACTAATGAGCAGCTGACCTGAGGGTGAAGAGTCTAATCTGAAGACAATGACTCAGATTGTTTGAATACTACAAAGGATTCCAGGATTAGATATAAAAAGGACACAGGCTCTCGGCCATCATCTGCACCCACAGACACGCAAATTTCACCGAGTTTATGTAAGGGAATGATTCGACTCTCTGAACAACTAGACACTTCAGAAAAGGTGTGCTTTAATAGGTCTGGGCAGAACCATTACCACCTAAAGAGCACTTTCCAAGCAACAAGCTTTTTGGTAGCTCCCACTGGTTTTATGTAAGTCTAAACAAAGCTTGTTTATTTATGTGTTTTACAAGGAGCTAATCTTTGAAGCTTTTGAGGAATTTTATGTAAGCACATATGCATACAGTTAGACCTTTCTCATGGTGTTCCTTAAAGTGTGGGTTAATTTCTTATGAACATATCACTCCACAATATTATTTGACAGGTGTGGCGCATCACTAAAGAAATAATCATCAACCTCACCAAGATATTTAACCAGCTATCAGTAACAGCCAGATATAAACAGACAATTTCTTTAAGGAAATATTGAAGAAGAAAAAAAAAAAAACACCTGAAATATGGCTAAACTCTAACATTATATTTACTAACTGATATGCTGGTAATAGAAAATATTGTTATCATTACATGTATATAATAGTAAAGGGCTTGTGAGGTTACATACCTTCTTTTCGGCCTCGTATTCGGCCCAGGCCGCCTTGCGATCCTCCTCACTCAGTGCCTCTTCCTCCTTGTGGTCCAGCAAAGAGTCATGCTCGTGGTAGCCGACGATATGATCTTTGTAACTGTGAAGGAGTTCTGCCAGGAAAGGATCCTGGGACAGGAGAAAGGGTCAAAGAAAAATGGGTCAACATCCCACATGAAAACACACACATATAGGGATGGGTGAAAAATATAAATCACAATATTTCTGGTATTTATTGAGAACGATCTCAATGATGATACCTCAGGGAATCTTGTTTCTTTAGAGAAAATTATTATCTTTCCTATTTTTACCCAAAATAGGGTGTTGTGAGCATTACTGAGTACACACGTAATGTAATGACTGTTTAATTCATACTGGAAGCCAGAGGGCGCCCTCGCGCAGAAACTCCACACATGCATGGCAGAAGTAATAGCACTGACGACGCTCCAGAAAGGTATCCAGTTATCACTGAATAAAATGCACAACGGAGATAGAGACATTTTAACTGATGAAACTTGAAGACAATAAACATATGATTGCATGAAATATATGGTTTATCTGTGTTCTTCAATCTTGGGTATTTTTATAAGGAAAGTATATTTATAATGTAATGCTAATCGACATAGCCTTCATCACTGTATATAACAATATCATTCTGTAATATGAAACCACGTCTGGTCACAAAAAGAAGTTACTTTAAACACTCGACAATGTTATTAAGTTAATCTGGAGAAAAAGCATGTCAATAAATGATATCTTTGTTGGACAACAGGTTTGTAAACAGGCTCATACACATGCAAAACTGTATCGCACACATGCAACTGTACTACATTTATTCAGACAGATTTTTTGTGCACTGTACAGCCCTGGCCAAACCAATTACAGATTGTAAAAGGAGCTCGAGCTCCACAGTTTCACATCTGCCAGTTGCTCCGCACTGTCGCACACAGAAATGTGTCAACTAGACTTTATCGTTATTATCGCATGAAGACTAATTCTTATCGTGGGGAGAATTTTTACTGGTATATCGCAAACAATAAGATATCGCCCATCCCTACACACAGATGTACTCCTCTAATAATCACCATAACCAACATAATTATTGAGCAAAATCAACAATTAAACATTTTTGTGGCTTGTTATACAGAAAAAAAGAAAAAAAAAAAAGAAAAAAAAGTTGCTCTGAATTAAACTACTAAAAATATTGATTACAATGAAGTCAATTTTATAGTCGTAATTTTATGAAGTCATTTTATAATTTAGTCACACTTTTGTTTGGGGACCAATTCTCACTATTAACAAACTATTAACTTTAACTTTTATGTTAGTAAACTCCTAATTTAAGGTAGTTGTTAAATTTAGGTATGGGGTAGGATTAAGAGAACTAAAATATGGTCATGCAGATTAATTTCTCCAAAAATTTAGCTTGATTAACCTGCCCCTGCAAGCTCATGTTCATCAGCAACAGATGCATGGAACCAAGTCCCTCCCTACTTGTTTGTTTTTTGTTTTTTTTTAATAATCCGTTACACTCACATGTACATCACAGTTGAGAAATACAGTGCCTCACTACCTCTATTTTATTGTAACTAGGGATGTTCATTTCGGTTATTTTTCTAACCGACAACCAACGCTCGTTAACCGATTATTAACCGTTAACCGACAAGATTATTTTAAATTAGAACCAAATTAAATTAGAAAGAATAAGTGTCTGTGACCCGTTAAAAATACTAAAAAAATTTGTTTTCCAGGGATTAATTTTACATGCGCAAAAAAGCAGCAAACAACAGAATGTGTGGATTCACATGGTCATCATATCACATCACACACCTGCAGCGCTTCTGCGAGCCGAGAAAAACATAAAGCTAGGCGCTATATATTATAATGAATAAATAATATATGAGAAATATATTTTCACTTAAATAATAATTTTAAAAAACGAAAGAAAAACTGTGCAACAAGTAGCCTATGCAGAGTTTCGGTTCATTTTTGTGCTGCGTGAAAGGAAACCAGACGGCAGAAAGCGGCGTCCTATTTTTTAGGCTTATTTTACAAAAGCGCAAAGATTTGTTTTTATTGTGAATGTACACAAATAAAAGCAAACCTTTTACAATTCTGATTATCTTCATGACTAAAAGGACTAGTTGCTTCCACTGTTAGAAGGGGGAATTTTTTTTTTTTTTCCTCTCTCTCGCTAAATTTTTTTTTTTTTTTTTTTTTAATATGCGTAGCTTATTTTAACCATGCAGCAAACCTTTTAAAATATTGGTAAATTACTGAAAAAATAAATAAAATAAATAAGTGACTTTAAACCATTTAACTGATTGTATTAATCGGTGAAAAATCTTATCGGTTAACGGTTAAACGGTTAACATGAACATCCCTAATTGTAACTTTAAAACAATTTACTTTTTTATTTTCATCTCACTGTGACTAGATGGCCAGATTCTGATCACCTATTAGGAGTCATGTGTGGATGTACTTATGCACTTGACATCAAAAAGTTACACATATTCTAAATGTGTCATTTCTGCAGTTTAGTTTAAAGAAGTGGTGTTTTTGAACAAGTTTTGAGTTCCAAAAAAGTTACAGCATGCTTTCATAACATGAGCTCTTCATCTCATTACAAATAAATAAATAAAATAGCCAATTAACGGTTAGTTTTTGCTGCAAAGCTAAAAATAAAAAAAGACAGCCTCTAACCAAGTGTTCATATTTAAAATAACTTCAGAGGCTTTCATGCAACTCTGGTATCCATGACTACACTGTTATTGAAAACAACACCTGAGCGGTGCGCAATTCACATCCAGACCTCGTACAAACATGGTTTAAAATTACTCTACAGCTATTGTTTGCTTTTCTTTGTCTTGCCTGCGCTTTACATTAAAATGCCTTCAAGATCTAGAAACATCTGCTGGATCCCAACCACATGAACATAGACGTGATAGTTACGTCATCACCCGATTTAGCAGCGACAACAAACAGAATAAAACAAAAACAAAATCAATCATAATCATCACAACGTTCAAAAAGAAAAAGAAAAGCCTCACGTTTCCAAATTTAGGACTGCTTACTAAATTGCTAGAGAAACGTTAGGATAAACAGAATCTGAGGAACAAAGCGAGCAAACCTCAATCGTCCTCCAAAGAGCCTATCATGATTAACAGTATCAAGGTTTGTTTCAAGAAATAAAGATAACAGCAGTAAGACAGGTACCAAAAACAGAGCCATGCCTTCTGCATTACAGCAGAGCGTAATGGAGAGCGCAACTACAGATCCATCCACATCAAGGCTTTTCAGTAAGTGGCTTCGATAGCTGGAAAATAAAAACATGTGGAGAAAGCAAGCACAATCACGCCAGGCCTGGCCTATACCCTCCACAAACCCAACTGGATGAGTGATGGTAATTTCTGGCTAAGTGGCTAAATTAAAGCATGGCTGGATGCTGCCATGTGAGGAACCCCTTCTGCATCACAACCGTGAAAGAGACTTCATGGAAAAGATGATGTCTTGTTGAAAGTGTGCAGAAGACGAGGGGCAACTGAAGTGTGACCCGCGTCTCTGGAGCAAAGAACAATTCAGTGATGAAGCTGTTGTTTGAGCACATTTCAAACACTCGCCATCATGAAAGGGCCAACCTGAGCTTATCTGAACATTGTCCAATTTCGAGCTGGGTAAATGGGTCACAGAGCCGCTGGGTCAAATGACAGCGAGGCCGTCCAGGGGAGCAGGGAATGCTGGGATTCCTGATTAATCTCCAGGCTGGAGCTCCGCGGGTGGTCTCGTCTGTCTCCGTAACCTGCCCTACATGTGCATCTCGACTGAAGGCACTAATGACGGTAACAAGAACTCCTGCATTGTCATACTGTGAGCTAACCCCACGCATAATGACGGCTTAGGAAAAGGATATCGTTTTACTCCATGCATGGATGTGGAATAGGCTGGGTGGGGGAATGGGGGGAATCAGCAGACTGCAGATTTTTCTTCTTTTCTTTTCTCAGGAAAATGGGGAGTGGGGATCCCACAGGAAGTCAAACGGGGGAGGAAGCATTTTGCTTCTGATCAAAGCATAGAGGTGCATGAGCCAGACTGCTGCAAGGTTAAATACGGCCCCAGGTGAGGAACCGTCTATCTGCCCATGTCTGAACACCATACTTTTTCCACATCAACCACAGAATCATTGCCTTGTCAGTCTTTGCAATTTTTGCTGTTTCACATGTGTTTTTTGAAAACAGATTGTAGACCTCCATAAACATCTTTGTTAAGCTTGAGTAAACTTGCATCCATTTTCCTTGGGTTTTGAACTTTTAGTGTGCATTTCGCCACTAGCTGGAAAATGTTTATGATATGAACGATACACTGTGCCCTACCCAGGTATGATGCAACTTTTTTTTTGTATTTACACTAGTGGTCGACCGATATGGGTTTTTTTTTTTTTGTTTTGTTTTTTTTTTACAGCCGATGCTGATATAATTTTATTTGAATTAATATTTAAGAAATTTTAAATAATTTGAAAATGGATTAAAAAATAAATGTGTAAAATAAACATACTTATACTTTAAATGACAAAGTATTTTTTTCACAAATAATTAAATATTTAATAAAAACAATTAAAAAAAAAAAAAGAAAAAAAAAAAAGAAGTAAACACTGTAAACAACAGGGCACTCAGTATTCTGGGAAGTTTGTGTGCATTGGGAATCATATTTTTTCAACTAAAGCCAAGGTAACACTCATTTTACATACAGCACACAGTGAAAACTACATGAACATGTCGATCGCGCGTCTCCAGAGAAGCTGAACTCTCCTCCTGTCCGCAAGTTTGCAAGGTTTGTGAAATTAAATGTTCATTAGTCATTCAAAGATTTGCTCAAATGATATAAATGTGTATTTGCTGAATGCTGACGGCAAACGAAAAAGTATTATAATGTTTGCCTTTCTATTACTAATAATACAAAAGCAATTGTTATAATACTTTTTTGTATACATTTTAATTCCTTTGTTTAACAGTTCTAGCTGATTATTAGACGGACTTCTATCCGTATTAGACAGAACTGTTAACGACCACAGCGAACTAGAGGGAGAACGTGAGCGCTGTGTGCGTCAAAATAAAAGTCCCGCCTCAAACGCATCGGCCAAACAAAAAAACAAAAAAAAAAAAAACCTTATCGGCCGATACCGATATTTGAAAATCCCAAATATCGGCCTTGGCGATATATCAGTCGACCACTAATTTACACTGGGCAATGTTAGAAGGTGCACCAATTATTGAAATCAGACATTCCCAGTGACATTCCCTAAGAAGTGCACACCGATATTACTGTTAGAATAGGTTGTTTGTTAGCAGTTTACAGAATTGTTCATTACAAAGTAATTGTTCAAGAAAATTGACCTTTTGAAGCGCTACTTACAGAAATGCTGAGAATGCAACGTACCACTGAAATGGTGCACATTTAGGCATATATTGGCCAACTCTGTGCGCAATAGTTTATGCCAAGACTTTTTTGGCAACGTTTTTTTTTTTGCCTGAACAGTGGCACTCTTAACACATTATTTACTGCTCAATCTCTTTCTGCATGATATTATTTAAACTGCCTTGAACAGCTGTCAATTAAAAGCTGACGGCAATAAGAATTCTTCTTGCAAGTTCTCCTAAATTAGAAAGCTGAAACAGCGACACATCATTGCTGGTGAAACAGAGCATTCAAATAAACTTTAAGAGCTCTGCTCAACTACATACATTTACGACTTGGCAAACAAAGCCAATTTACTTAAGACACGGTCCCAGATGAACTCCGTTGGTGTGAAAAACGCAATCAGGTTCAAAGGTACAAGGTCTTTTTTCTTGCCATTTGGCTTCCTACTGAATCATTTTCAGCACATTTACAGCTATTTCAGCTCAATTGCCTCTTAAGGTTTTTGATCACGCCACCTCATATTAAATGCAATCCATATTCGCAAACTCTATTTTATTTCAGTCATTACCACGGCCATAAACATCTGCCGTACGCTCTTTAGAAGACAGGGTGTGAAGAGTGGGAAAATGGAAGTGTGACAGACTAAAGCCATAATAAAAAAAAAGCTCAAGATAAAGGAGCTTCGGAAAAGTGTGGAAGAATGTGTGTTTTTCAAAAGACAAACTTTAGATGTCTTGTTTCGATAATAAAAGTGCAACTTCGCCTTCATGACCTAAAAAGGGGCATCCCAGTGAACAAAAATCTTATTTACTGCTTTAAAATGAAGAGCCTAATGCTTGCCTCAGATTTCACAAGACACTACGTTAACATGCAGGTGCACAAACCAAAGAAACCAAGGGGTCCGGGGCAAGAGACTCAAGGAATGTGAAGGATTGAGATATTTGTAATACCTAACCTTAGCCAGGCAAAACGTACTCTACAGCTGCACGCAAATTATACACATAACCTCAGTGCCCTGATATAAACAGTCTGCGTCTGCACAGCTCTTGATGTTTGGCACAGGGCTGGATGTCAGGTGTCCATCCTCAACTATCATTCCATCTTTTCTACCATTTACTAAATGGACGATGTTAGTTGAGAACTTCTTTGACGCACTTCAGTTCACACCTTCAGCTCTTTCATCCGAGTTGGGGCAAATATCTAAAAATGGAGGGTTGAAGGCAACCACTCATTTAAGGAACATCTGGGGGATTATTAAGACCAGTTCCTGCACCTAATTACGCCAACTAAAGTCTGTTCCTTTGCTCAGCGAGAACCAGTCGGGGGGGAGCTGGAGCGAAAGCAAATTACCACTTTCCCACCAATGGACCACTGTCAGGAAGTGTACACACCGACCCGACCGTGTCACTCAAGTCTGCCCAGGTCTCAGCTCTATAATGGGCCTCCGAAGAGCCCCAGGCAGGGCCAGACCCCAAGCTGGGTGGCTCTCGTGTCTGGGCTGCAGCACTCTTCTTTGTCATTAAGAGTGGAAGTCCGCTAGCTTCCTTTGTCTCCAATTAGTTTCTCTGAAAAGCACAAGAACATCCTAAAAGGGTTTTGGAATAATGACTGTTCATCAGGTCAGGGGAGGTTTACAGTGTTCCTTTGAAAACTTCAGAGACGAAGCAGTGAATCAGTGTAACAGATGGCCTTCATGATGGCAAGATGTTTGGGTGAGCTGCAGCGGCACACAGGTTTCAGAAGCAGGCCGAGTCTTCCCAGAAACACTGGGGAAAGTAACAGGGGGACTGGTGGGAATAGCTGCTATCACCAGATCAGAATAAGTTTATAGCATCCTGTTACAAAGGGAATCACTTATAGCCTATATCTTGGAGGCTTTTAAGGAGATGTTAACTTAACTATCAGGTTTCATTTGAATTTTAATATATAATATTTAAACATGAATGAGATCGCATTAACAGTGTGCACTTTGCACAAATGGGTACAAAATAGGACTCATCCAGTAAATTTCTTGTCCACCGCAGGCAACTAAACAATATATGCGGGGTCTCGTTTACATTCTTTCACAAGGTTCACAGTCTTCTTGAACCCTTTTACCAAAATAATGGCATTGGGGTTGAAAGTTTAAGTTTCACAAATGTGTTAAACAATACAATGTGTCTATTATTACTGTTCTGTGTATTGTTATTGCTTACTTTATTTAAAGTATTACTACTATAATGAATTAAAATGTTTTTTTTTTTAGTGCTGTCAAATCAATCGCAAATAAAATAAAATCAAAATTTATTAATCCAACATAAATGTTTGTGTTTGTGTCCTGAATATAAGAAATATTTACACACACATAAATTATATATAATTTACATATATTTCTTTAAAATATACATGTATGCCTGTATGTTTATATATACACATAAATATACACAGTACACACATTCCTTATGTAATCACGATTATTTGCAATTAATGGATTTGACAGCACTCATTTTTTTCCTACAATAAATTGAATATTTTCAAAATTATGACAACTTTGTTGTACGATTTTAACTAAAAATGTAGGGGTGTACATACATTTAAGGCATTGAAGGCTAGCTATTTTAATTATGTTAGCTAATAGTTCAACACATCTAAGTTCTCTGTCCAAAGAACAGGAGATTTGTGTTTACAAAAAGAGTGCAATGGTCATATCCTTTTGGCTTTATTTAAAAAAAAAAAAAAAAAAAAAAAAAAAAAAAAAACAAAAACATCAAGATGCAGACACATTACACAAAGTAAGGAAAAGAGCAATGGGCAGAGGTCTGGCAGGTTTAGACATATTTCCTGTGTTCCATAAACTTGGCGAGGGTACTGTGAGAAATAGAGATATGACTACAGGCTTTGAGGGATGACTGACTCATCTTCAGACGATTACAGGCAGCAGATTCCATCCATAACAGCTGACTTGCTACACTCTGGTGCACATATGGCCAAATCTGGTCATCTGCTGCATACAAAGGTAGAGCTACATCTCAGAATAAAGCTTGATCAAGAACAACAAGCTTCTCAAACATCAGCTCATGATAAAACATTGAGGACTTCACCAGAGAGATGTGGGGGGGCTGGCTGTCTCTTCCCCAATATAAACCTTCTGTGGTACACAAGACAAATATCTGCACAGCTGTGCGCTTTGGACACGTTTGTTGGATGTGTACTGGATGCTTTGCCTCCAATTAAAGGATCCCAGCATCATCGGTTCTGCGGAATAAAACTCTTCAGTAAACAAGGGTCACGGAGGTCGCGGTGTGCAGCTGTGTGCTGTTGTGAAAGATTGGACACACAATCGAAGGCCGATGTGGTCTTGTAAAATCTTCAGGGGTTCTCTCCTGTGCCTGCGCACCTGTGCTTAGATAGACTCAGAGATGAAGGGGACAGAACTATTAAGATGAGAGCTGAGCACTGTTCCTCCAATCCTTCCAGGAAGACTGAATGCTTTGGAAACCAGGCACATGAGTAAATAACAGTGTCTCAATCCTGGTGAACATCAAAAGGTAACGTGCACAGAACACAGGCCAGGAGCATTTAACTTTAGCATCGAACACGTGATTCTGCAGTCTGAGGCAGATTTTGGGAATGCTTAGAGATTTCTTTCGTCCCGGGAAGTCTTGGATCACTTGGTGCTTAAGCTCACGATGGCTAATCAACCATCAATGCATTTAAACATTAGGTCACAAGACCAACAACAGACTAGTGAAGACACAATAGGAGCACAGAAATTGAAATACAAAGTGTTCAGATAAAAATTAATACTAGCAAGGTACACACGTATTTCTGTCACATCATTCTTGTATGATTTCTTTAAGTTAGTTTTTTGGTGTTACAATAATGGTAAAAGACATTATTATTGTATATATTACATATTGCCAAAAACTCTACTGTACTGATGTACTATATATCCAACTTTTAATATGAATATAAGGTTACACTTTAGTATAGTTACCAACTCTTATTATTAACTAGTTGCTTATTAGTCTGACTATTATTAACGTATTAGCTGTTTATTAGTGCTTATAAAGCACATATTCTACATGACCATATTCTACGTCCCTAATCCTACTCCATACCTAAACTTAACAACTACCTTACTAACTATTAATAATCAGCAAATTCGGAGATTACTGAAGCAAAAGTTGTAATTAATGGTTTGTTAATAGCAAGAACTAGACCTTAAAATAAAGTGTGATTGAATATACTAGATCAGTAGTTCTCTACCTTTTTTGGGCCAGCACCCCTCTACCCTTTATCCAGGTCCCTCACCACCCCCCATCATATAAAACTCCTCACTGAATATTAAAGTTGATTATTATTATTTTGTGTTTATAATGAGGACTATTATTATATTTACAGTAATTCAATGTATGGGATCATTACGATTTTTAAGAAATTTAATTCAAGGATGCATTGAATTGATAAAACAAAACAAAACAATGAAGTACTTTACAGTAAATTATTTTAAAATAAGTGTAATAACATTCATTTACAGAGTTTTTAAGCATGTTGGTGATTTTCATTGCTACAGCTTCATTATTGAGATGCAGATATACATTTTTACAGAAGAGATTTTAGTTTGTTCTTCTATTCCTGGAGCTCCTGAACACCTGTTTTACTGCTGTGATATGTTTGGATGTTTTCAATTAGCTTTCAGTGAAAAATAATAATATTTATCCCTTAGTTTTTGTTTTTTGAGAATGACAGTGGACATGGTTATTTTGGTGGGTAAATACCACATTGACACATGCAAATGGAAGAAATGTAAACCCTGCTTTACTATACTTCATAAATTTTGTGAGAATATTTCAGTTTGCTTACAAATACAAAGTGCAACCCTAATTCTAGAAAAGTTGGGACGTTTTGTAAAATGATAAAATCTGTGATGTGTTAATTCTGTTTAACTTTTATTTAATTGACAAAGGTACAAAGAAAAGATTTCCAAAGTTTTCACTGACCAAGTTAAATGTATTTTGTAAATATAAACACATTTTAATTTTGATGTCTGCAACACACTCCAAAAATGTTGGGACAGAGGCAAGTGAAAGGTTACAGAATAACCAAATAAACAGTTTTGAAAGAGTTCACAGCAAGCAGGTGAATTGGTAATAGGTGAGAGTATTGTGTTTGGGTATAAAAGGAGCTTCTCAGTCTTTGCAAGTAAAGCTGGATCACAGCTCAAAATGTGTTTATATAAACAAAATAAAATTATGTTGGCCAGTGAAAACATTGGAATTTTTTTCTTTGTGCTTCAGTTAATTATATAAAGGTTAAAGAGAACAAACGACATATTCTTGATTTTATGGCATTTCACAAAACATCTTGACTTTTCTGGACCTGGGGATGTAGAAAGATGGGATACATACGCTCCTCATTTTCAAAACAGTTACTGTTTTAGTGCTGTCCTGATTTATATATTTGTTATAGTCAATTAACTTCAAAACTTGCTTTTTTTGTCAGTGTGGTGTGCCAGCTATAATAATAAGAAGAGATGTTTCTTAAGCAACAATCAGCATGATTTCTGTAAGATCATGTGACACTGAAAGCTGGAGTAGTGGAGCTTAGCATGAGAGGAAAACACATTTTAAAATATATTCAAATAGAAAGCATTTTCTGTTCAAATTGTAGATTTACTGTTTTTACTGTATTTTTTTTTTAAACTAATGCACAAAATACCAACAAAATACCTTTTTTTAATTAATCTATTAACAAATCTTACTGACCTTTTTTTGTTTTGTTTTTTTAAATGGTAGTGTATATTATAGGCTATATTTTATTTATAATATATAGGCCTGTTTTAAAAGCATGTAGCCTATTGTAACCCAAATATAACAGCCCATGTTAGCCCACACATAATTTTGTTAAAAACCAAACAAAAAAACATCATTGAATGCCACGACTAGGGTTGGGTACCGTTCACATTTCAACTGGTACGGTACCGGTATCGGTACGTGAAATTCGGTACCGGTACCCAACGGTACCCTTTTTTTTTTTTTGGTACTTTACTCTCTGCGTAATAACAAAAACATTTTTTCAGTGAAAAAATAAGTCCAAAACTCTCAATTTCAACATTTTGGACAATAGAGCCCTACAATTTTTTTTTTCCAGAAATTCTTGTTTTATTTTTTTCTGATAATCAAATGAAGGCATGAAACATTGATTTATTTTTAATCAAATGAAAACGAAACCCTTTTATTTTTTGGCAAACAAACAGAGGTTTACTGTTAAAATTAATACATGGTAGAAAAATTGTGTGAATATTCCTTTTAAAAAGTTTGAATAATAATTGTATTTTTCTACAATTAAGTGGTTAAGGTGGCTGTAATAATTATTTTTATAATTTAATTGTTTTAAATTTGACAGTAAATGGAATATATAAAGACATACATTATACTATACAAAAGTAATATATTTCTTACATGTTAAACCGCACTTTTATTTTGACAGGTTGCCGTGAAGTTTCTGTGTGTATACAGTATGATATGATGCTGGTTTTCTCAAATGAAACGGTAAATTCTCATGAAGTGACTCTCACAGCCTGTAAGTTCATGTGTTCATGTCGTGAGATGCAGAGGCCGAAAATCACCGCGAGTTCACGTGTGCTTCAGTATTTGTGTCGTAAACAAAACCGCGTCTCCGCCATTCATACAAACCGAGGCGGAACATGCAGGATTCATATTTAAACCGTATTTTTGCGTTTTAATATTCACATACACTAGTTCATGTCACGATTCCAATTAAGAGACAGACCTTCTTTTATTCATCCAAAAATTGACGAATTACGTGGCATTCCGCGCTTTAGAGTAAATTCTGTTTTACGAATGGACGCCGCCATGCTGTCCGCGTTTTCGCGGAAACCATATGACCCTAGAAATGTAAACACGCTTCAGAACATTTCGGTTTGCCCTGTGTGTTGTGTTTTAAAGAGTGAGAGAGAGAGGGTCTCTGTCTCTCTCTCGTATGCGCACAAATGCATTCTCAGGTATCGAAATTTGGTACCGAATGATTTAATGTGAATCGGTACTCTGTAGTACCGACGCAATTCGGTCGGTACCCTTAAAAGTACCGAGTTCGGTACCCAAGCCTAGCCACGACATTCATCACATATTTGATTTGACTGGACTTGAAGCATCATTATCATTAGTTTCCCAAGGAGCAAAAAACCACGTGGATAAAAATGAGGCTATATTTGTGAGCTTTGAATAAACTCTTTAGAAATTTGGCATTCAATCAGCAAACAAAAAGCTATCATAATTTTTCGTATCAAGAAAAAGCATCTCATGCTTTATCGTGTCTAAATGCTTGCTATTGTTTTGACGGGAAGTTCGGCAGCTGCGCTACAGAAAGTCAAGCGAACACTTGCAGGTTGCGTTAAAGCACATAGTTCGCGTTATAATCAGTCGTTCAGTAACAACCGCCCACGTTGAGAAACACTATACTAGATGAACGCAGGTAATCGATACACTATATACAGGGCTCCAGACTAACACTTGTGAGCAGTGGCACAAGCGCTAGTAAGTTCTGCAGATGGTGGCGCAAGAAGCAGATTTGGTAGCACTGGGGGGTGATATGTAAGGTTATTAGAAACAAAGATAATTGAATCATAAAAATACTATTGTTTTACATTATCAAATGCAGTTACATGTTTATTTCTTGGTAATGCACAATTGAGAGTAAAGAGTTTGATTGAGAGTTTTTTTATATGAAAAAAATATATTCTGCTCTCATTAACTGTACCATTATTCTTTTATAGTAGCCTATTATATTGAACTGACCGACAGCTTCAGCAATTTTCAAAAGAACGCTCTTTACTTTGAGTTATTCAGTTCCCAATTGAGCAAAAGTTTGTTTAACGCACTTTGTGACTTTTCTTACTTCATACATGTGAAAAGTGCAAAACTGACAAAATTTGATTTCTTGATGATTTGATATTTTAAAATAGTGATTTTATAATATCAAAATATAAAGCAAAAATAGTGGAAATGAATGATTAATAAGCCATTAAGTGCCTCTCTGCTGCCATCTACTGGTTATAGTGGTAATTTGATGTCTTTTTAAATTTTAAACTAGTAAAATTTTAAACAAGTGTTTGTTTACCACAATGTTTATTTTGGTCATCCCTTTAAAAACATTTAAACTGGATCATTTTTAGAGCTTTAAAGTGCTGGAAATAGTAGTGTGAAATACTTGAAAGTCACTGAAAAGTGCTTGAATTTCTCTCTACATCAGTGCTGTTTGATCGGTTTATAACAGAATTTGAATTCATCTCACCGGATCTGGCAGCAATCTTTATTTTTTCCCACGATGAATTCAAACGCTTCTCACGGGATCTCGCAGCGCTGTGCTGTAACAGTGTCGCGAGATCAGCATTGGTTCCTGAGTAAAGCTGTCCCGAGCTCGGACCAGTTTGCTTGTGCTGCGCTCAATTTTTAGTCCGAGCTGATAAACGGTCCGCGCTGCGGCTGCACAGCTCAAACGAGTAGCGCGGTTTCGTCACGCTTTTGTTTCGTTTGCCGTTTGATGTTTCTCATATGCAACAGAAATGGCAGCGCTTATGAGTTGGGCAACGCGGTGGTAAAATCTGGTCGCAATCTGGAGCCCCGTTTATAGCAAATCTAGACTCTATGACTACATTCTCGCCCAGCCCTAATCTGCTTAATGCGACAGTAAGGCATGAGAATATTGAAATCTAGTCAATATTACCATCGTGATTTTCTGTAAAGCTGCTTTGAAACAATGTGTATTGTAAACGGTGCTATACATGCACATTTGATTTCACTTGACAAATTGAAACAAAACACTAATGTGTCTTCTGTTGACAGACAAAACAGAGAAAAGCATGTGGTATGAAGTGGTTTTCACCTTGGGCAGCATGGGTGTGGCCCGCTTGCTCTTCTTCTCAGAAGGATCGTCCAGCTGGTCTGGCTCAAACGTGTACAGCTCCGTCAGCTCGTTCATGGTAAAGTGACGCTCAATCTGCTGTTGGTCTACAACTCTGAAGGACAGAGACTGTTTGGCGACCTGCCGGTCATAGATCTTCTCCTCCATGGTTCCCTACAGAAAAGAATCATGTCAAAAAACATTACAGATCTGATCCACCCTGTCTGTGAATAAACGTTTCTACACTGGAATAAACACAAGACATAAATAACACTAAATTTCTCACCTGAGCCAAAAACCTGTAGACAAACACAGTCTTCACTTGGCCAAAGCGATAGACTCTGAAAATACTCTGAATGTCGTAGGATGGGTTCCATGAGGCGTCGAAAATTATGACCCTGTTTGCAGCTACCAAGTTGATCCCAAGAGAACCAGCTCTGGTTGAGATGAGGAACAATCGACCCCTGAGAAGAACAAGAACACAAGTGCTTGACATAGTAGTAGTATATATTTTTTATTTAATGCCATGTTAGCATCTTAGGCTATTTTCATGGCAAGAACAATTCAGAAAATACAAACCAGCAAACAAACAAACACACGTTATATATTACAAAAAATGTTTTACATTAACATAAGATAAATTCTAAAACTTTTTCTGGCAAAATTATACTAAATAGCTCTTTAAGTGAGTTCACTTCATAAAAGAGTTTTCTACATGCATTAAAAGCGGTACAGTCCAATAAAATGTGAGACCCTGGACAACAAAACCAGTCATAAGGGTCAATTTTTCGAAATTGAGATTTAAACATCATCTGAAAGCTGAATAAATAAGCTTTCCACTGATATATGGTTTGTGACAATATTTGGCTGAGATACAACTATCTGAAAATCTGGAATCTGAGGGTGCAAAAAAAAAAAATCTAAATATTGAGAAAATCACCTTTAAAGTTGTTCAAATGAAGTTCTTAGCTATGCATGATATAACTGATCAAAAATTAAGTTTTGATATATTTACGGTAGGAAATTTACCAAATATCCTCAGGGAACATGATCTTTACTTAATGTCCTAATGATTTTTGGCATAAAAGAAAAATCAATCATTTTGACCCATACAATGTATTTTTGGCTATTGCTACA
>JAFVLL020004317.1:27500-37479 GCA_021397915.2 Tor tambroides | reverse complement strand
AAGTAACGCAATAGTTACTTTCCCTGGTAATTAGTTACTTTTATAATGATGTAACTCAGTTACTAACTCAGTTACTATTTGTGAGAAGTAACTAGTAACTAACTAATTACTTTTTTAAAGTAACATGCCCAACACTGAAGGTCAATAAATTCACTGCCAAAATTTCAGGTTAAAAGCAGATCTTTTAAAGATTTTTTTGGGCATGATGGGGTGTTTTTGATTGTTTACCTTGTCTATGACTCTCTGTGTGGCTCTCTGTGTTTCTTTTTTTATTTTGTGGTTCTATGTTTATGCATGCGTGTTAGTGATAGTGAAGCACTTTGGGCAATCAGTGGTTGCATTAAATGTGCTATATAGATAAATAAAAAGGAAAAAAGAAAGACATTTAAATTTGTAGAAAGTACGATGGCTAGGCAATCTTCAAAATTAACAGTAGACCCTTACATTAAAGACCACATATAGATCATATAGCTAGCATAGTTCCATAATACAAAATGAATGTGTATTATGATAGTACATTCAGAAGTTTGGGGTCTGAAATTTATTTGATCAGAAATTTAAAAAAAAACAACAAGCAGTAATGTGAAATATTATTACGATTTAAAAGAACCGTTTATTTTATTTTAATTAATTTATATTAATATAGGAATAAAATGTAATTTACTCCTGTGATTGTAAAGCTGAATTTTCAGCAGCCATTGCTCCAGTCTTCAGTGTCACATGATCCTTCAGAAATCTTTCTAGTATGCTGATAACATTTCTTATTACAATCAATGTTGAAAACAGCTGTGCTGCTTAATATTTTTGTGGAAACCATGATACATGTTTTTGTTAGTATTATAACATATTACAATATCTTTATCTTTTATTAAAACAGATGAGAAATATTGATGACCTTCTAAACTGCTCATGTGAAAATCAAGGTTAAGATTAAAATAATAAGATACTACTAAACAGGAACCAAAATATTTTTTTAAAGCATGATTTGGTCTAGACAAGGATTTCTGTGGAAAATGCGGTTGCCTTTGTCAGCCTGAGCTGTGCTGAAATCTGATGATGTCAGAGTGTGATCTCCTGAAGGAAGTGAGAGACACAGAGAAGTGGGTCAGACTCACATCATTGATCTCAAGCTTTTAGATCAACACCGTGAGCTCTAAAAGCCCCGCTCAGAACGGTGTCTATTTTTGCACCAGTATTTTTATCTGCATCCCCACCTGCCTGTCTCTCTGTCTCTGCCTCAGAGTCCCAGCAGACCCACCTCACTCTGTTTGTTTTCACACATGCTCTGAGTCACTCTGACAGCGGCTGATCCCTGTGCTCCAGTGTCTGGTTGTCAGGATGGTGGGAGTGGGTGTCATGGTGATGTGATCCTGCACTGAGATCCTGCATAGGCTGAAAAACAGATTCGCCAATGCCAAGGTCATGGGATTTAATCCCTGGAGAACACATATGATAAACGTGTAGCTTGAAGGCTTTGTAGGTGTCTTCGGATGCAAGCATCTGCCAGATTAATAAGTCATCACCAACTGAACCTGTTTGTCACCTGCTTCATGTAAGCATGTGGTTTATCATGTAATATCATAAAAAAGCCAGCAGGTGGCAGGCCATACCTGAGCACAATACTATGACCACAGTAGCTGTTAGACCAGGGACAAGCAATTATTGTCCTGGAGAGCCACTGCTCTGGAGAATTTAGCTTTATCCCTAATCAAACACACTTTAAAAATCCTTTAGGACTGGAATTGCCCACCACTGTCAGCAATGCCTACTGTGAGGAAGTGAGGAATGCGGAGACGAGGGATAATCTCAAACAAAAGTCTTTAATAAACGTCCAAATGGTAACGCAGGCAGGAGACACATGTAGCATATCTAGACGTATAACACTAAACAAGGAAACATGGGGCAGACTACACTTTATACTGCATTCACGCCATATTGTAATTACCGTAATTTTGAGATGACAACATGTGACGTTCTACTCAGAGTTGTTCACGTCCTCGGACACGGAATTATGCTTTTCTATGGCAACATTATCAATGCCTAAACAGAGCCTGCGGTGGTCAGGTGGTACAGCGGTCACGAGATACTAGTCGTAGCTCTCAGAAAACTCCCTGTTCACAAGTTGTAATAACGAGCTCTACGAGGACGTGAACACTTTTTACATGTTGGAATCTCATAATTACGGGAATTCCTTTATGGCGTAAACGCACTGTTAACCCGTTAACTGATATCTCT
Organism: Tor tambroides; assembly: GCA_021397915.2. Lineage (NCBI taxonomy): Eukaryota > Metazoa > Chordata > Actinopteri > Cypriniformes > Cyprinidae > Tor > Tor tambroides. Next base: position 35,244 of record JAFVLL020004317.1, on the reverse strand, counting down.
ACCGTACGGTTAGGCTTACTTTGATAGAGAATAAATCTATCAAAAGGAAGAGATGAGAGAGCAATCTTTCCACAGCTGCACTGCCCCATCTGTGTGTCTGCTGTTGCCATGGGGGGTTTGGGTATTTCTAGTTTTCAAGTGACAGCAGCAGTTTCTTCATTCAGTCACACAGAAGGGAGAATGGTGCTGATCAGTCATCAGATAATAGGGTCAAACAAGCAATCAAGGAAGTAGGGATGAAACCATAATGTTGTTGTGAATAGGGTAGGGGGTAAAGAACAGAAATATAGCAAAATATATGAGAAATGCGAAAATGTTTATTTACCATAATTATCCAAAATCATGCGTGACCGTACGGTTGATATGTCTGTAAAAGACATCATATAGCATATATATTGCCATACGGAATACAGAACTGAAAGAGGGGTAGTTAACGGGACACACCTGAACCATATAAGACCATTTTCACATGGGAGAAACTGGGTCACGGGGAGCACATGGGGAGAAAAACACACACAGACAGTCCATGGGTGTGACAAACCCTGTATTAGATATTTTTGTTAGTGGGTCTTTAGTGGACGGCATCCCTATTAGTATTGGTTATTCATGCGCACAACTTCTCTAAAACCTTTTTCTAAAACATTCACTTAACTAGTGACCAGTGGCTAGTTGCAAAAACTTAGTCACTGTGTTATGACTGTGCCTTAAGAACTTGTCTGATCAAACAGCAGTTATTCAAGAGGAAATTACACTCACTTTTCAGATTTAAATTAGACCAATCTGTGTTTCTATATAACTGAAGTTGTTAGATGACATAGTTGACTAGTCTAAGCATTTTGGAACCGACCACAGAAATATAGACTTGGTTTTTTTTTTTTTTTAAGACCATAAGACCTTCGCTCATTTTTGGAACACAAATTAAGACATTTTTGATGAAATCCTAGAGTTTTCTGACCTTTCATAGACAGCAACAGAACTACCATGTTCAAGGCACAAAATATCAAAAATATCTTAATTTGTGTTACGAAGATGAATGAAGGTCTTCCAGGTTTGGAACGACATGAGGGTCACGGGTGAGTAATTAATGACAGAATTTTCATTTTTGGGTGAGCTATCCCTTTAAAAAAAGTTATCACGCATATTGTGTTCAAAGTGGATGTCATAACAAACGTCAGTAGACAGTGAAGATTCGAAACCACTCAGTACACAACATAGCAAAACCCTGGCATTGTGGTGAGTTTTGCAAGGTCAGGAAATGTGAGAAAGCTCTAAGTTCTAGTTTCATTAATACTTTTGGGCAGACTTTGTCTGGATTTGTTAGGGTAAACTGGTTACATTACTTAGTTCTCACATTAGCGTTGTGACAAAATGCTTATTGGCCTTTTATTCACTTCTGTTTTTAATCGCCCTCTGTTTTCGTTTCTTCATGTGCTCTCCTTCTGTTTCCAGTATGAGCTGTTTAACAGCGTGACATTGGGCTTGTTTAGAGTCTAATGAAGGTATGCAGACATGCATGTGGTTTTTCAGCTTCCTGTCTGTCACGCTCAGGGAGAGTGGGGCTGAATGATCAGTTCTGGTATGTACACTCATTACCCAGCATTCCTCAGCGGGTACATCACAAGGCAAGAAAGGAGTGCCTCGCGTCCCTGTCATCATTTCACACCCACCGCAACACGCCCCACATGTGGACAACACATTCTCATTTAGCCCTTCATATTTCACTCTCACGTTCTCATTATCGCTCTCCGTTCCTCTGTCCATGGTGCTGAAGTCTATTCTTTGAGCAAAGTGTCAGCGATTAATTGGCGATGGTTTCCCTGATATTCTCTCTCTCTCTGTCTCTCTCCTTGCTCTTATTTTCCCACCTATCTTACTGGCTGCTCTCTCCCCCTCCTAGTTATTCTACCTCTCCTCTTTCTCTGTAAGCTCATTCATTTTCCCTGAGTATGGACCAGAGCAGAGAAGCGACACAAGTGACCTCTTCTTTTTTTTATGAGGGTGAGCTTATAGACAAGCTCGCTCTCTCTCTCTCTCTCTCTCTCTCTCTTGCACGCTCCCGTTCTTTCGTTCGGCTCTGGCTGGATTCTTAACTGAGGAGTGAATCTCTATTCCAGCAGAGAGGAGGAGGGCTCTCTCCTGTGTGTAAGTAATATCATAGCGTGTGTCCAGGCGAGTTGGTTTTGCCTAGATAGATCGTCATACTCACTGTGCGTTGGATATATCTGTATTATATATTTAATTAAATATCTTCTAAGATATGTGAAGAATTTTTCTGCTGTGGCTCAGTAGACTTTGAGTGTTAACGCCAAGTTTCTCTTGTGTGTTTGTAAACAACGGGTGTGTGTGTGTGTGTGTGTGTGTGTGTGTTCGTGTGCGTGTTATTAGTGTGGTGTGTGTTATATGTCTCACCGCTGTGCCATGTCTCTGTGTGTGTTTTATAATCTCACACACTCCAGCCTGACCTGATTTACTACATACTGACAGATGGTGCATCTCTCTCTTCCTCATACCTCCATCCATCTCTCCTCCTGCTATCCATCGTTCCTTCCTTTTTTAATGTATGTCCGTTGGGCATTACAGTGGGATTTGCGTGTTGTGGTTTGTGTGTGTGTGTGTGTGTGTGTGTGTGTGTGTATGAGAGAGAGACTGGAAACATGTATGCGGGTTCTAATCTCCATTTTTCAAGTACATGATTTGATCTGCATTGTGGTTGTTTATTAGTCTTTGCCTTTTGCTTCGTTTGTACCTCTGTGTGTGTGTGTGTGTGTGTGTGAGTTAGCCCACAGGGAGACTCACTGTACAGTTGAGAGACTCTGTATGCTTGGATACACACTCAGACTGGTTTCTACAACAGTAGTAATTGATTATAAAACTGGCTGGAAAGGAGAAGAAAGAAGGGAAAAGGAAGGAGAGACATGCTTTGGTGATTTTACAATGTGAGATGTGAATCCTCGTGCTGTTTATCTGTCCAGCCGTCCAGTCATTCACTCCCAGACTACAGTCTCAGATGGGATTGCCACGCTTTCTCTTGTCAAGTCAAGTCAAGTCAAGTCACCTTTATTTATATAATGCTTTTAACAATACAGATTGTGTCAATGCAAAAGGACAGTAGTAAACATTCAGTTTTCATTTAAAGGCAGTTCATCATTGAATTCAGTGATGTCATCATCCAGCTCAGTTCAGTTCAAATAGTATCTGTGCAATCAAGTCGACGATATCGCTGGAAATTAAGTGTCCCCAAATAAGCAAGCCAGAGGAGACAGCGGCAAGGAACCAAAACTCCACTGGTGACCGATGGAGTGCCTTTTGTTACTCTGTCTCTCCTTGTCTGTCTAGTTCCTCCTCTTATCTTCTTTTTTCTGCATTCTTTCCCTGTCTATGGCTTTTGTGAACAGTGTCTTGCAATATTGAGGTGGCAAGTCTGTCAAGTGTGTTTTGTACAAGTCTCTTTGTGTCAGTCAAAAACTGTTGCTTTATTCCCTGTCTTTGTTGTCAGTGTTATTGTTAACTAAAACTATTTTTTGTTAACTAAAACAAAAAATGTTTTTATTCATTGAAATGAAGCTGAAATAAAAATAAAATATAAATATTAAATGAAAAACTTGTTAGATGAGAAAAATTTATTTTATTTCAGTTACCAAGGCAATGTTTGTAAATCTCAAAGATAAAGTATTTAAATTACTAAAACTGAAATAAAAGTAAATTAAAACAAGACAAAAAAGAAAAAAATATTTTTTATATTTATATATATATATATATATAAATCTAATTCAAAATATTAATAAATATTATAGTAGTATATTAATAACACTAAAAAACTGCTTTCATTTCTGCCTCCCAAAATTTGTCTTCAGATTTGCTAAAGAAATGGCTATAGTAAGCTGTTTGAGATTTTTTTTTTTTTTTTTTTTTTTTTTTTTACACACTGAATTCTGCCCTTACTAGTCATTAAAAACAGTAAAGGTCATTACATGAAATATTATGAGAGTATAGGAGAGATGGGGCAGCAATATTCAGCATGATCACCCACTCCACTTCTTTATCTCAGAACCCTTATAAAATACTGTGAAAAACGGCACTGTTATCTACCGACAAAAAGATCCTGTTTTGATTGGTCTGTGTAAGAAGAAACATATGGGGCAGAATAACATGATTTCCATCTTATCAGTGTTGAATTTGAGAAACAACTGACTAGATGTGTACATGACCTTTGGTTAAGCAGAACAACCATTCAAAGAAATGTTTCTTGAACAGCAAATCAGCATATAAGAATGATTTTCTGAAGGAACATGTGACATGAAAACTGGAGTAATCACGGCTAAAAGTTGAGCTTTGCCATCCCACAAATAAATTGTTTTAATATATTAAAATACAAAGCAGTTCTTTTAAATTGTAAACTTTAAGAAACACTGCCATGATGCCTTCTCTTATATTCCCTGATGTCTCTCGTATCTGTATCTTTCTCATCCATGCATTTTTTATCGTAAGATCCGTGACATTGTTTCACTGCAGAGCTTTTTAATCTGTTCCACTCCCTTGCTATTTAGTTATTGCTTGTTTGTAGTAATTTTTCCTCTGCTCTCACCACATGGTTGAGCAGTTGGCACAGATGTCCTCTGTGATCTTTCATCTCTTCGTGTGGCAGCCTTTGCCCTTTTCAGACTACCCTGAAAGCACTAGAGTCCTCCTACATCTAGAACATCCAGTCTAGACATCAAGAATTTCCCAGAAATCCCTACCCACGCTGTTTCTCTCACATTTACAGTCGTGCACAAACGCACACATAAACCAACTATGTAGCTCTATGTATAGAAACGCTTTCTCTCTTGAATGCTCCCTGGTGTGAAATATAGCAGACGCAGAGGGGGAAAGTGAGAGACCAAGAGGGAGATAAAGCTGCGGGGAGAGAGTCTTTATGTGTAGGAAACACTCAGGCAGGCAGGTGGACAGATCTTTAACATTACGCCCCACAGGAACGTCTCCGGTGTCTAGCCACCTCTCCCCGTAGGACCGATCTCAATCCAAACAGCAAAACATCAATCCAGCAATCGCTCGTGCCTGCTGGCCTCATGTAAACCAAAAAAATGATCTGTTGTGCCCAATAAACAAGTGTGAACAGTGAAATCTCACTCTTTCCTTATGTAAACACTGTGTTTGGATGTGGACGTATATGGGAGGCAGGTGGAATAGGTGGAAGAAGAGAGAGAGGAGCAGAGCATATGGCATATTAAGTGTTTGCAGAAGGAAAGGACTTCGATATGAAATTGTGTCTCTGCGGTGGGCCGTCTTGGGCCGTATCCACTCTTGATTACAGCAGGATCCAGCCATGCTCAGACGTGTGCTCCTGTGGTTCTGTCTCACGCTGCAGACAGACATCTGATCAAAACCAGCAGCATTTCTAAATGAATGAAGTCTCTTTATGACCTGGTGGTTTTGTTTACAGTATGTCTCTCTTCGTGAAGATGCTGCTTCACACGCTTCTCTGGCTGTTCATATGTCTGCTGTTAAACCCAAATGGTCTAGTTAGCTGGTTAACATGGCCTGTTTGCTCCTGTTGGTAGATGCTGTAACTGCACCATCTGGACCCAAAAAAACATGTTTATTTAAAGACTACCATTCAGAATTTGTTATGAATAAAGCATTTATTTTAAGCATTTATATTACAAATGCTTCAGTATATGTGAAGATGTAAAGGACTAGTTTCATTTAAAAGTAACCTACTGTCATTATTTACTCGACCTCATGTAATCTGTAAAGTGAAACATGGGGGCTGTCAAGCTCCCAAATTATTACAAAATATTTCATATGTCTTGTGTACGATAGCCATGAGTTGAACCAAGCAAACTTTGTTAAAAATCCTCGACTCTGCTGTAATTTTCAAATCAAATAAGACTGCATTAATGTTAATGACATTTGATAAGAAGACACATGAGATTCAATGGCTTTTGCCATTTTTATGAATGTCAAAATGTGTTGATACCAATTAATAGTGTTATATTTGTATTTTTATAGCATTTATTAATGTTTTGAATGAACATTTATTTAAATATTTTCTGTTTTTATTTAAATTTTTGTTTACGTTTTAATAATTGTTGATGTTTTTGTTATTTTTTTATATTAATATTTTGCTTTAATTTATTTATTTTTATTACAGTTTTTTTTAGTCTCAGTAATTTTAAAACTTCAACCAGTGATGTTCAAACCTCACAAAACTTAAGACATATTTTATTCCAGTTTGCAGGCAACGTTTCTAATTTTTCAGCTTAAATTCAATTACAGAAAAATATTTTTAATAGTTTTCGTTAACAATAACAAAACAAGTTTGATACAACTTTTGTAGTCCATTTGAGATATATGGTGGGGAATAACAACTTCAGTTTCAGTCTTTTTCTCACACAAATCTATTGTATGACTTGAGAAGACATGGAATATGATGCACAACCTTTTATGTTCAATGAAAGAAAGTAAGCTTTGGAACAACATGAAGGTGAGTAAATGATCATTTTTAAATAATTGAAAAGTATATTTTGTTAGGAGTTCACTAAAATATAGCCTCCAAAGAGATATGGACTAAAAGCAGCAAAACCTCAGCTGAATGTGTGTGTGTGTGAGCAACATGTTTATTTGTACTTGAGGTGGTTGTAATAATCAGTCAAGTCTGATCAGGGCTTCAGTAATTGGATTGCTGTCTCGTGGCTCTTTTAGATAAGATGTCATCTGCTTCTGATTATCGTCTCTGGACCACTGTAACTCATAAACATCACTCACACTGTTTTCCAGTCATTTGGTTTAACTATCATCATCATAATGCAGCAGATCAGAGGCATCCGAGTGTTTTTGTGCCAGTAATGCACTCTGATGTATTCTGGATCATTTGGCGCTGTGTGTACCAGCGAGGTCAGTGGTTCTCTGCTACCTAAGGGCTGGATTACTGCCAGGGTCTCCAGGGCAAAAGGGTAAGAGAAACTGAGAGAAGAGACGACTCTGTCACCTAAAGAGGAGTGACTTATAGTGCTGGTGTGATCTGAGGGATGTTTTCTCACCACTCATGTGTTCTGGTAGCAGGCAATCTGTGTATAAACACTCCTGATGCCTTGTGTATCTCTTATATAGACTTGCTGAATAATGCCTGGTTTATTTGCTCTATGAATATTGGCTCCTATGACTTTCACAAGGATTTAAGAGGTCTGTGTGTGTGTCTGTATGATTCATCGTTGGTGTGTTTATCGACAGGCTGCTATAATTGCATGGGGGCGTTTGTGGATTAAGGCTGAGATGTTGTGTCAGGCTGTAATTGAGGAATCATAGTGTTTGTGTGTGTATATCATTCTTCTGTAAGCAGGGACCAATCAGCATATTTTAAGCTTGCATCTGATTGGCTCTCTGTCTCATTGATGGACTTGTGTCTCAGGCTTACGTGAAAGAGCATGCACTTAAGTGAGAGCCTGGTGAAAAAGTATTTTATTTTTTGAGAAACTTAATTTTTAAATAAAAAGCTAAATCTGTGATATCTTTATATTTTAAAAATGAAGTATTCATCCATAAGCTTTTAGATCAGAAGGTCTTTAAGATCGCAGTCAAGCCAAATACGCAAGCATAAGGGAAATAATGCAGGAAAATTAAATTAAATTAAATTAAATTTTCTTTTCTTTTAATATTAAGTATCTACTCAAATCTAATTTAAATATGAAGCATTTAGGCATAACCTTTTAGATTGCAAGGTTTTTAAGGTCGTAAGAAATAT
>JAFVLL020004317.1:0-22500 GCA_021397915.2 Tor tambroides | reverse complement strand
ACAGTATTCCTGTGATGGCAAAGCTACCATTAATCATTCTAATATGCTGATTTGGTGTTCAAGAAACATTTCTTCTTATTATCAATGTTGAAAACAGTTGTGCTGCTCAGTATTTTTGAGAAAACGGTAATACATTTTTCCCCGAGATGTATCGACAAACAGAAAGTTCAAAAGAAGTGGATTTTTTTTTTGTAACATTATAAATGTCTTTACTGTAACTTTTGATCAGTTGAAAGCACCCTTGCTCGGTAGAAGTATTAACTTTTAAACAGTAGTACAGCCTACAATTACCAAGGATGTGAGAGTTTGTGCTTCTTCGTTGTATGTAATGCTGTTACATGCTTAATTCAGCAGTTTGCTGACGTATTTATAGAGCATATAATAAACCAATAACCAATAACTGTAGTTGTTTTATTTTTGTCTGGCCTTCTCCAATATCCATTGGCCCCGTGTTTTTTACCAATGAGAGTGTGATCTGTTTCAAATTATTGTTGCGGTCCATAAATGGTATACTGCACAAGGTGTACTTCGTAATAGATTATAGTTTAGCATGACATGGTCTTATGTTACAGGGCATGGAGTGTCATGACCCTATAGTTGCAGCAGTGAGATCAATGAAAAAATTCCTGAGCTCCTCATGCAGCAGCTGTGTGACCTTCAACAGAATGTGACATGAGATATAGATGAAGCTATGGGGTAATAATTAAATTACGTGGTCTCATATACTGTCAATCTATTGGGGACACAGGGCAATCTATCTATAAATAACTTTCTGAGAAAAAGTTTTAAAATTGTAAAATCAAGCACTTTAGCTTTAAAGGGATAGTTCACACAAAAATTAAAATTCTGATTCTTTCAGAAATGAAAGTCAGTGTTGTTTGGTTACCAGTGTTATTCAAAATTTCTTCTTTTGCCTTCTGCAAAAGACAGTCATACTGAATGATGACAGAATTATTCTTATCAACTTTAGTGAACCTTCCCATTAAATGGACAGTTCAGCAGTTTTTTTCAAAGAGGAAGTGTGACACTTATGAATTTTTGACAAAAAGGAATGTCTGTGACATATTTCCTGATTTTAGTGGTCAAAATTTGCTTTTTAGAATAGTATTTTACCTTTCTCGCTCTCTGGTCATTTATGGTCTTTTAGTTATTGCATCATTAACAGATTTGCTGTGCTCTACATTTTGTGTGTGAGAGAGACTTGTGCGTCAGAGTAGTGTTGTCAAAAATATCGATATTTCGATAAATATCGATACTGAAATATCTGAACGGTACCAATATTAATTTCCCGAAGTATCGATACTAGCTGAGCTGTCACTTTCACTTCTCTCCAAAGGCGCGTTGACAAACACCACAGGTGACCGCACTCGTCTCCTTCGCTCTGGTTAAATAGCAAAAGTGAAGTGAATAGAAAGATGACGAGTGCGGCGCCCCCGCGACCGGCTTTGGTTGATAAAGAACACAGCAGGAGTGATATCTGTAGGGCTCTATGATTTACGCGATGCAGAGAACGCGGACGGAATAGCGGAATCCAGTCATAAAAACGGAATTTACAGTTTAACGCGGAATGTCGCGGAATTTGTCAAAGTTTGGATGAATTAATCAAAAGTGAGTCATTACACTTAAATCAAATCGCGATTTGGACTAGTATCTGTAAATATTAAGCCATAAAAGTGGTTTAAATATGAATCCTGCATGTTCTGTGTCTGTGCTGCACGCGCGGTTTTGTTTGTGCTTGTGGCGCTCGCGGAGTGATTTCCAGCGTCTGCTGTCTCAATGAGGACATATGTGAACAATATCTCTAGAACTGATCTGAAAGGCACACGAGGCATTTTACCATTTCATTTGAGTAAAACTAGCATCATATCATACACACACATAACTTTAAAGGTATTCCGGCAACCACGTCAAAATTTCTGAGGGGGAAAACATATTTCATAAGGCTACCGTAAGAATGAATAAAAATTGTTTGTATGCATTCAAATTATTAGACATGCTAAAACACAGAATTTGGTAACAATAAAACATAAGGTGAGAAAAAAATAAAACATTTCATACAGCCCTAAACATGATGTCATTTTTGTTACACTTTTAAGAAATTAATGTTAAATTGTATAAGTTTCATGATTTTAATTAATTAGACATGCTTTTTGATTAATAAAATTTAATTTGACCATTAAAAAGGAGTCCAGAAAAATTAAAACCGAAAAAAAAAAACAGAATCCAGAAAAATTAAAACGGAAAAAAACAGAATTTAGAAAAAAATAAAACGGAATTTGGGAAAAAATAAACGGATTTCATAGGGCCCTATATCTGAAATATTTTGGCCTGAAGGAAATGTTGCTACAGAGCAGCGCTAACACCTCTAATTTAACGACGCACCTGAAAGACAGACACCCGGATCTATATTAAAATTTGAGAGGTTGGTAACTGTTCTCATTTAACATTAACAAACATTAACCAAGATTATTGTTGCTGATATGAGTGTTGTCGTGTTTTCACTGTAATTCTTAAAGTAAATATAATCTGACTGAGGAATCTTAGACAAGTAAATACTTTAACTGTGGTCAAATGTAAATTAACTTGTGCTTATTTAACTTTATTCAAAAAATTATTACTTAAATTCTGCAATTTGTCTTCATGTCGATCTAGTGAGCATTGTTTTCACACGTGATGCACGCACGTTTGAGTTTAAATTTGTTCATCAAATAACTTTAATGTATTAACCAGCATTTATGAACGATGAGCAATGCATTTGTTACAGTATATTTTATCTTTGATAACATACAACGGATCATGTTAGCTCTGGTCCAATGAAAAAAATATCAACAAATAGAACTTTGGATTTTAATTAGTACATGTATTAAATGTTAGTTTAAATTAACATTTAACTAAGATTAATAAAAGATTAATAAATAAAATCAACAAATGCACTACCTCAAGACATTTTTTGTTCATGTAAAATATACCTCATTATTGTCGTGTTCTCGACTTGTTATATTTATCTTTAAATTAAAAAAAATACCCCCTTAATATTGTGGCAGTTTTTTTCTCCGTGGTATCGAAAATGGTATCGAATATCGATATTTTTCAAGGTATCGTATCGAAGTTGGAAATTCCAGTATCGTGACAACACTACGTCAGAGTGACATTGAAATGAAGGAAACATTTCCTCCACTCATACAATGGCCTACATGAGAGTATATGCAAACATTGTTAACCCACTGAAGACATTATTGCATAATTAAGTTCATGTATGGTGATGCCCCTTGTATAACAGGATTGAGCAAGCTTTCTGTCCATCTGTGACTATTGTGCTGATATGTGCTAAACAAGCATGCAGATTGTAATCTGTGACTGTACATACGGCTCTGTACACTGAATGTGTGATCTGTTTCTCGTTGACAGTTGTCAGAGTGATAATCTTTGCTCTGATTTTGAACTGAAAATAAAGCACTTGTCTCCTGTATGTCCTCCACACAAAAATCAATAATGCAGTTATACAGCAGCCTGTTTATTTAGTCAATAACCTTCATATGTTTTTAGAAAATACCACTTGTCAGCTTTTTAAGCTATAAATGCATACTTATTTTCTCTGTCTGTTGTAAGTTGGATTTGAGGGTGAAAGATGTTAATTATGGTGGCGTGCAGTATGTTGAGACAGTTTTACAGTATGACAAATCAGTTATGCAGGATTAAATAAATGCATTGCATGTCAGGAAAATAATGAAATCATCTTTTGCACGTACTATTGGCGGACAATTTTAAGTCTTAGAAACATTTTCAAAAGTTGCTTTAAAAGAGAGTCATTTCAGCTACACAAATATCTTGAATCATGTATATGGTTTCTATTCTGCAATTTAAATAATAACCATGTTTTTTGCTTCATTAGACAGCACATTTGTAGTTAATATGCATGACTTCTTTGGTCATTCAACAATTTAAAATGATAGCTGGGATGATATTCATTTCAGTGAGTTTCGATTCATTGAGTTTATTTAATCGTTTAAATCTGCAAATTAGTTCATTGGGTATCAAAATTCTATTAGAAATATGATGTATGTCATTGTCACTGTTGTGTCATTAAACCCTGCAAGTTTATCGCAGCTCTAATTGTAGTTGTGTTAGTGACCATTAACACCTTAATACTCAGTTTAGACATCTTACAGTCAAAAGTAGTAATTTACAACGAGAATGCTTGTGATTTAGTTAATTGTTGGCTTGTCATTATACGACTGCTCGTTCTTGTTTGGAAAATACTGTTTCTAGCAGTAAGTAATGTTGATACCCAGCAGTGGTGCCAGTCCTTATATAAAGTATTACATTGATTAATCACCACGCTTTGAAATCAGTACATCACCTATATTCTCATTCATTCTGAGTGATATATTAAGAAGCTCTCAAAGATCTCCATTCCAGAGAGAAGGAGCATCACTTTTAGAAGGATTTTTACTATCTTCCCCAACATATGTGCTGCTGCTCTCAGATGTAAAAACTGAGCATCTACAGAACCTTGGTGTGAAACCTTACCGTATAGTTTTTATTTCAAAAGTACTTTTTATTAAGCACATTAGTTGGGGCCAACCCTTGATTTCTGTCCTAACAGGACCTGATCTGTAAATAATACTGTGTGGTGGCTGAAAGTAGAAATGACTGTGATTATTCAGAGTCCTTAATCAGGTTTACTGATTTGTCAATCAAGATATGGCTGAGGCTGTCTAGTGTCACTCTCTCATTATCCTTAATGGATCTGATGCCACTTGAGGGATGTTGAGTCTTGCTAGCAGAACAGCAGCGAGGAAAAAGGCACGCCAGCGCCTGTTTTTCTCAATACATTTAAATGTGCATTTATGCTTTTATCCAAAACAATAGAATTATGTAGATTGCGTAGCACTGCAATTAGCAGAATGCCATGTTCAATCTGTTCCAATCACTACAGAGTCTATCAAACAAACATAGAACTATTAGACCTACAGTATGCCTCCCTGAAAGATGCGAGTCCATAGGCGAGGAAAGATTGGCATGTCACCACTGATTCTGACAAACTCTCCAGATGCATGATTGAGAGTATTCCTAACAACTGCATCAATTGCCTGCTACAGAAACTGTTCTGTATTTGAATGCCTTGGAACTGCAGAGGGTGGTGAAGACAACGTAGTCCATCACAGCACCCAGCATCCATGACATATATTCAGATAGATGACTTAAGATAGCCGGATCATTTTTAAAGACCCCAGGCGTCCCAATTGTTGCCTTTACAATTTGAGAAACAGAAGTGCCCCGGCACAGACCAAAATGGCTATTGCATAGCTTCTACCCACAGGCAATAAAAATTCAACCTCACTGCTGTAAATCAATTACAGCAACCAACTTTCCAAAAACCTTGCTTTTGAATGTTCTTGTATGGATGTTGACTCTGTTCAACAGTATTATTCACATTATAGGTTTTTTTTATGCAATTTTTTTTTTTTACTTGCTCCTGTATATACAGTGGGGAAAATAATTATTTAATCCCCTGCTGATTTTGTAAATTTGCCCACTTAAAAAAAGAGAAGGGTTTATAATTTTTATGGTAGGTTTATTTTAACTGATAGAGACAGAATATCAAACAAAAAATCCAGAAAAAAGCAGCATACAAATGTCAAAAAAAGATTTACATATTAGTAAGTCAAATAAATATTTGATCCCCTACCAACCAGCAGGAATTTTGGCTCCCACAGATTGATTATGTGCACATGTGGAACACAGATTAGTCCTGTCTCTTTAAGAAGATACTCCTAATTTCAGCTCACTGTGTGTATAAAAGACTCTTGTCCATAGAATCTATATCTTCCATTCCAACCTATCCACTACCATGGGCAAGACCAAAGAGCTGTCAAAGGACATCAGGGACAAGATTGTAGATCTGCACAAGGCTGGAATGGGCTACAAGACCATCAGCAAGAAGCTTGGTGAGAAGGAGACAACTGTTGATGTGATTATTCGGAAATGGAAGAAATACAAAACAACCATCAATCGGCCTTGGTGTGGAGCTCCGTGCAATCTTACCTCATGGGGTAAGGATGATCATGAGAAAGGTGAGGGATCAGCCCCAAACTACACAGGAGGAGCTTGTTAATGATCTCAAGGCAGCTGGGACCACAATCACCAAGCAAAACATTGGTAACACACTACACCGCAATGGATTGAAATCCTGCAGTGCCCGCAAAGTCATCCTGCTCAAGAAAGCATATGTACAGGCCCATCTGAAGTTTGCCAGTGAACATCTAAATGATTCAGAGAAGGCTTGGGAGAATGTGCTGTGGTCAGATGAGACCAAAATTGAGCTCTTTGGCATCAACTCGACTCGTCGTGTTTGGAGGAAGAGAAATGCTGACTATCACCCCAAGAACACCATCCCTACAGTCAAGCACGGAGGTGGAAACATTATGCTTTGGGGCTGTTTTTCTGCTAAGGGTACAGGATGACTTTACCACATTGAGGGGCAAATGGACGGGGCCATGTACTGTAAAATCTTGGATGAGAACCTCAGCCAGAACACTGAAGATGGGTCATGGATGGCTCTTCCAGCATGACAGTGACCCGAAACATACCACCAAGACAACAAAGGAGTGGCTCAAGAAGAAGCACATTAAGGTCATGGACTGGCCTAGCCAGTCTCCAGACCTTAATCCTATCCACTTTTTTCTTACCGTAAAAATGGGCGTGGCCATTTGTAAATTCTATGGGTCTAGCTTCCGGTCTCATCCGCGTCCAGCTATTTTTATCTGTACAAAACAGTTTGTTTTGCTGCTTGATATTGAAAGTTGGTGCGTCTTATCATACTATTTTAATGTATTATCTTAATTATGATCACACTGGTTTGTAGTGCAAACAGTTTTACCGTTTACTGCACGTTGTTATTCTCCTCGTTATTTACCTATAGTGGCTAATTAACCGGAAGTCTCACCCATAGGCTTACTTCCGAGTTGAAGAAAAAGGTGGATAGACAATCTGTGGAGGGAGCTGAAACTTAGAGTTTCCAAGATATAGCCAAGATACTTTAATGATTTAGAGAGGATCTGTAAAGAGGAGTGGACCAAAATCCCTCCTGAGATATGGGCAAACCTGGTGACCAGCTACAAGAAACGTCTTACCTTTGTGCTTGCCAACAAGGGTTTCTGCACCAAGTACTAAGTCATGTTTTGCTTGGGGATCAAATACTTATTTGACTTACTAAAATGTAAATCTTTTTTGACATTTGTATGCTGCTTTTTTCTGGATTTTTTGTTTGATATTCTGTCTCTATCAGTTAAAATAAACCTACCATAAAAATGATAAACCCTTCTTTTTTAAGTGGGCAAACTTACAAAATCAGCAGGGGATCAAATAATTATTTTCCCCGCTGTATTACTCATTTTGACACCAAAAATGCACTTATTGCTGCTTATTAGCTTATAGTATTATACTTTTATTATACGTGTTTATTTTTTTAAAATAAACTGTACGCCATTATATTGCCTCAGTCATTGCCTGTTACTTCCTAATAACTCTTTTATTCATTTAACACTATTTTTTGTCATTTTTATGCTCATTTCCAGCAGGGAGGCATAGTCTGTAGATTTCTAAGTTATTGAAGTTGTTGTGGAGGTGATATACATTAGTTTTAGGCTGTATGTTTGACAGACTCTGGCTGCTGGAGAAGATTAAACACTGCCATCTGCTCATTGCAGTGCTACATAATCTATATCTGCATCATCATGTTTCATCTGCAGCACGTCCACCTGATCTGGTTGTTCAGGTGTTGATGTTTTCTGCCTTCTGCAGCTTTATCCCTCAAATATATGAAAGCTGGTGAGATTGCATCCATAGATCCTATAAAAATAATTGTAAATAATCATACAAGTTGATGCACACTTGATGTGCTTTCTAAAAGGGTTTGGCAATTAGGAAATTCTCCTTTGACATGCAAATTCTTTTCAATCTTTTGAGTAAAACTTGAAAACTGTTTTAAATCCTAAGTGAATGTGAACTATTGGTGGCAGTGGCATTACTACAGTAAATCTGGATGTATGAAACCAGCTTATACATTTATTAATTCATAAGTAATTCCTTTGTCAGATTTATTACCACATTATTGCAGGCTGGTAGATTGTGCTCCTTGACATATTCACCATACATCATACTTAGTTTAATGTTCCTATTTCAGGTGTACAGCTGAGCTCAGGAAAATGTAATGGTCAAAAGGTTGTAGAAAATATGAAGTGCAAACATACATAGGGGGGTTTAGAGATACAGAATTCTACTAAAGTACCATTTGATGTAATAATTGTTCTATCATCTGATGTTAAGCTGATGTTAGATTGTAAATAAAACAGATGGTGGCAGAAAGATTTGTATGTGCATGTTTGCAGTTAATATTTACTACTACTTTCTCTGTAACATCACTTTGTAAATAGATATTAGTGCGCACAGTTTGATGACTGTGATATGTATTTAGAAACAGACCTCAACTGACTGGTGCCTTGCAGGTTGTAAGCCTGTAAGTGTTATAAAATAGCAAGCCACCTTGTCCTTCTGTCGGACAGTTCCCAGACTGAGACGCTGCTGTGGAAATGAGCTATAATCTCCAGCACACAGCAGATTTACCCGGTACCAGCTGCACATTACCCTCAGACCTTCATCAGCAGCTCTTCTGAAGCTGAAAGGTGACAGGGTGAAAACTACTCTTAATGTAAAGCTGTGTGGGATTTTTTTTGGCTATAGATCAAGATGCTCAAGTGCTCAAGATTAAACCTAACAGAGGACGGAAAAGAGATGTTCGGTTTGGAATGAAACACTAATGTGCTACATACTGTGTGGTATATAATGTATATTACTTACAATTAGTTTGTGAAATAATATGCAACAATGACATGCAATAATGAACATTTTATTTACAGTACATATATATGTATGTATGCATGATCCATATATTACACACACACATACACACACAATCAAATTTGTGTACTGTGAGCAATATAGGCATGTTTACTTAGTATGGTAATATGCTGTTAGTAACATACCCACAGATTCTTCTGTCAGCAGTCACACAGCTCACAAATATGTGATGTATGTGCACAGTCAGCCAGTGTGTGTGTGTCTGTATGTTAGTGGCTAATGGAAAGAGAGAAAAGAAGAAGCTCTAGAAATGGACGATTTGATTGAGCGTTTTCCCCATGTCGGCGTTCAGACCCTCAAGATGTCATTCTGCTGCTGTTTAGATTAAATAGTCAATAACTGTCTCAAGGCCAGTGGCTGATCTGGCATCCACCAGCACAACAATGAACTGAGAAACAGGAGAGACCTTTTTAATGCATAATAATTACCTGGTATTAAGTCATAGAAGACTCTCATTTACTTAGCATGTAACTAAACTTCTTTCTACAGGAAGTGCCCTAAAGTGACCCCTCTTCCTCCTCCTCAATGTTTTCCATCTGCCTATGTTGTTGTTGAGTCATGAGAAGGTTAATGTTTTCAGTCTTTGAACAGTTTGCTGACGGCTGCTCTGCTCTCTGCTGAGGAGGAACAAACACAGTCAAATCAATCTCACCCTTGCCCCGCTGCGCTGCTCTGAATGACGTGGCCATGTCCTCTTTTCTCACACGCACTAGGCCATGTCTTTTTTCCAAATGGCCTTTTTTTTGTTAGAGATTAGCAACAGCATCCTTTCTTTGAGAAATTGTTTTCTAAGTACATTGTGGTGTAATAAACATGTCTGTGAGTAGCTGTCTCATTGCATCCATGTTGCATGATCCTGTCATGGCCTCAACTCATGTTTTCTCCATTTGCTCTATATTTATGCCACTTGTGTCATTGGAAGGGAGCCTTTGTGTGTGTGTGAGCGTGTCCACACATGCCAATGGACTTTAATGATGGCAGCTGTGGATCCGTGCAAAGTGAACACATTTCGGCATCCAAATTATTTATCATTTATTTTTAGCACGTCCTATCCACTAGCAAATGTTTATAGCCTAGACGTCACAAGTGATGCTCATGACCAGTAAAGGCACACTAAGGTACTTTATGTTAATTTTTTATGCTCTTTTTTAAACTGACAGCTATTGAAATGAATGCAGTACCATATAAAAGCTAAGGTTTTTGGTCCACAAAGGAATAGCTTGGAAGAAAGAGATGGAGGTGTTTTGCAGTAGCCAAGTCTATTTCCAGATCTCAATCCAATTGAAATGTTTTTTGGGAACTTGCATGCAAAAAAAGTTTTGTGTGCATCCTCCAGTATAGATGGTGATGTAATTTTTTAGGCCAACAAAGTTAGCATTACATTGGTTCCCTTGGCAAAAAGTCAATAGGATTTTTCAATTAGCTTTATTGATTATTGCAGAAAACAATTCTGTGACCAACAAATGGTCTTGATTCTTACACGTTGTTTATTAAGAAAATCTTCACAAATGGACACAACCTTTATGAATTTTGAAGTCTGAATGCAGTCGGCAGATGTAACAATCTAAAGTTAGGCTATAAATGAACTACATCACTATATGACCTCAGTGTCCCCAACACTACACTTCTGTCAAATCATTAATCTTTATTTAAAATCTGCAATTTGTAAAGTTCAACTTAGAATAGTTTGCAAGAATGCAAGTATAAACAACTAGGCTGTAAAAGTGGACTAGTGATTTGATGAGTACCCTTTTTCAAAACACATAAAAGCTGATTTATTTTGTCATAGAAAACTTGAAAATATGAAAATTGACCTTGTGTTAAGCACAGACCTTATTTCAGGCATTCAGAAGACAACTGAATTTCTGTAAACATTGTTATTGAATAAAATATTTCAAAGGGACATATTTGTTATTTGTTTATTTAAATCACCTTCACCAATCAATTTTGTGCAAACAAGGTTTCAGTATCAGTATTCCCACATAAGGTCTGTTGAAAACTGGCTAAACTTTTCATTAGCTGTGCTTTTTTGTCAAAATACTCATTTCTTTTGGTGTAAAACATTGTTGAAATGCTTGAAATGATAGTTGTTTGTGCTTCCTCACCCTACATATATTATCAACAGATGAGTCTTGCCAGTGTGTTCTCCAGTATGACTTAAAGGGTTAGTTCACCCAAAAATGAAAATTCTGTCATTAATTACTCACCCTCATGTCATTACAAACCCGTAAGACCTTCGTTCATCTTCGGAACACAAATTAAGATATTTTTGATGAATTCTGAGAGCTCTCTGACCCTCCCATAGACAGCAATGTAATTACCACAATCAAGGTCCAGAAACGTAGCAAGGACATCAATAAATAATCCATGTGACATCAGGGGTTCAACCGTAATTTTACGAAGCTACGAGAATACTTTTTGTGTGCAAAGAAAACAATAATAGCATAATTTATTCAACAATTCTTCTCCCCGAGTTACCATCTTCCGCCATTTTGGAGAGTACCCCAGAATCAACGTAATCTGCATTATCCTTGTGGTCTATGGAGGATCAGAGAGATTAATTTGGGTTCCGAAGATAAACGAAAGTCTTACGGGTTTGGAACAACATGAGGGTGAGTAATTAATGACAGAATTTTCATTTTTGGGTGAACTAACCCTTTAATTAGGAAACCCATTTATATCTGAGACTTTCAGGTTTCTTAACATGTAATATTTTGTGTGTAGTCACTATCTCTTAAAGCTGTCCACCATCTGTGTGTGTGTGTGTGTGTGTGTGTGTGTGTGTGTGTATTGATTTGGGTGTTTGTGCTCTGTTTGCATAAGTGGTAATATTGACTGGGTGCCTGTTGTTAGGGCCTCAGCCACCTGTAAAATCACCATTAATTAATGAGGGAAATTAGGAAGAGCTGTGGTCTAAAAACAGCGGGTAAACACATTGGGGTTTTTTTGTCTGTTTTAAAGCAATAGTTCACCCAATAATGAAATTTTCTCCCATAACCTGTATTCTGTGTCTCTCTCTGTGTAGATGACTCTGCGGACGAGGAGCCCACCTCTCAGTCAGACCACAGTGAGATCCAGGGCACTCTCAAGACTCTGGCCAGTAAGTTGGATGACTTGAGCACATGCAATGACCTGATAGCCAAGCACGGAGCGGCGCTGCAGCGGTCTCTGAGTGAGCTCGAGACCTTACGTGTGCCTCTGGAGGGAGGAGAGAAAATCAAGGCTGTCAACGAGAGAGCCACCCTCTTTCGCATCACCTCCAATGCTATGATCAATGTAAGTAGAACTGACTTTCTGTTATTACAAAATTTGAGTTGGGTCAGGTTTCAATTATTATAAAATAGATATTTTGTGTATACACTATCGTTTAAAAGTTTGGGGTCAGAAAGATTTTTTTTTTAGAGAAACTAATACTCTTATTCAGCAGGGACGCAATAAATTGATCAAGAGCGACAGTAAAGATCTACACTGATACAAAAGATTTCTTTTTCAAACAAATGCTGTTAAGAATTCTTGTTGAACTTGAGAATCCTGAAAAAAAAAAATTAAAATGATAAATTAAAATTAAATAAAATTTAAAACTATGTTTTTTGAGCACCAAATCAGCATATTACAATGGTTTCTGAAGGATCTTGTGAGTAATGGCCATTGCAGGAATACATTTCATTTTAAAATATATTCAAAAATAAAACAGCTGTAATAATTCTGTTTTCTTTCTTTTGTAATAATATTTCACAAAATTACTGTTTTTACTGTGTTTTTGATCAAACTGTAGCCTTGGTGAACATAAATGACTTTTTTAAAAAACATAATAAAAAACAAATGTTTGAATGGTTGTATATGTTATTAAAATGTATGTAATGACAGTATAACAATCGATAATATTGCTTGGATTTTAAAAACATTTTATTCTTGGAGCTGGAGAAATTTGTCCCCTTTTTATGAAACAATGAGTCTGAGCACTGTCTGACTTTGTTCAAATTAAGGACTGGTTGTATTTATTATCTTTAATCATCTGGACAGTGTTTTCCTCTGTCCTACTGTGCTACGGTCAATATGAATGAGCAGTGTTCAGAAATAATGGGTGGAAAGATTGTGGTTCATTTATCACAATGGACAATGTGGAATCTAATCCAGTATTAGCTGTCTTACCCAAACATACTTCATCAAACAGACTCATTTCTGAACCTAGCTCTAGAACAGAATATTTCTCTTTTTCAGAGAAATTCCTAATCTGTCTCTGTTTTCACATTTTATGTTCAGTGTCTCTCTAAAGGCAAATGTTGTTGCAGACACCTGGATCATAGATAGTTTTTCTTTTTTGTCTGTAATCAATGAAGGTAGAGCCTCCACTAACATGATCAATACAGGTCTAGGAATAGCTCTCAATTTTGCGGATGTCCTCTGTGTCTTTGATTTCCTAATTCAAATTCTGGATAGGTATCACTACTCAATATTAGAGGTGATTTTGTCTTGTGTGTTCCATTTCAACTTTGACAAACTAAATTCATCTAGGATCCAAGTGCACACACACAGCAGTGAGTAGTGAACACATGCACGCACGCATGCACGCACACACACACACACACACACGCACGCACGTACACACACACACGGAGCAGTGGGCAGCCATTTATGCTGCGGCGCTCGGGGAGTAGTTGGGGGTTCGGTGCAAGGTCTCACCTCAGTCGTGGTATTGAGGGTGGAGAGACCGCTGGACATTCACTCCCCCCACCTACAATCCCTGCCGGACCTTTGGGTTACAAGTCCGACTCTCTATCCATTAGGCCACGACTGCCCCTATCTGCAATTTCATGCTGTTTATTTGGATTTGTGTGGATTTTGAGAAAGGATTTTGAACAAATATGCATTGACTGCATCATAATTGTGATTTGTTGGTACACAACTTGAATACAAACCTCACTTTAGTCTTCACAGCCAGGTGTACATTACAGGTAACTTATTCTGGCAAAGCAGTGACCACTTTGACAAAAAAGGTCAACCACATTTTTGAAACCCGCCAATGTAGTCATAATTTTTTACATAAAATGTGTTTTAATGATGTTTTATTAACAAGGTTCGGGAGGAGCACAATCAGATAATCAACAAATTTGGCGCAGGTGCAACTCGTTTAGCTAACTATCCTAACGAGCACAATCCGTATAAATATGCAGCCTGCCTACCTCTGTCCAATGACAGTTTTCCGGCATCCCTCCTCCACCCCAACTCCTCACCCCTAATCTATTTTTATCCCATATTAGGAATAGGGGGAGTTCTCTGGGTTCGGGCCATATTCCGGTCTCGGAGCCCTCCCCCAGGACAGCACGCCAAAATATGCTTACTATTTGCTATCAGATTATATGTAAGGGTAAACTCGTGAAATATTTATTGATAAACAAAGTGAGATTTGAAATTTCCATGCACATTTATTTCATGTTAAAATGTGATTATGTCCATTTTTTAGGTGAGATAGTGATAAGTTGCTTCACAAATGCCATAGATAAGAAGTGGCTGCACTGATGAAGTTTGGAAACAATTGATATAGAGCAAACTATCTCAACAGGTACACCTAATTAACTCTCTTTAGATTTATGTTTAATGTAGGAATCCAATAGTTCACCAATGTGTTATTGGCTGATAACTTTTCCATCTGTTTCTCACTTCTTGAGATTAGCTTGTATCATTAGCCCTGCAGACAGCAGTCAGGACCTGAGTCTTTGAGTGATGGAACGCTCCACCAGATCTACATGCAATAACACTATTCATTAGCGAGAGCTCTGTTTGGACTCTTCTTTAGTCTTCTTTCTTTCATCTCTAAAATGATTAATAGCCAGCTGAACAGAAATACACATGCATAATGAAAAGTGCTGAACAGCACTGTGAGGTCTAACTCATTAAAACACTCGGACACGCTGAGTTCTAATGAGAGAAGAGGAAAACCATTCTGATCTTTGTGTGTGGTCTGATGGACAAACAGATGATATGTTTAATAATATGCTTCAATATTTGAAACAAGGAGAGAGAAGAGATGAACATTTCTCTTGTTGTCACCTGACTCTCTGAGGCTTTGAATCATGTCTGTGATGTCTTACACTATTGTTCAAACGTTTAGGGTATGTACAAATTTTTTAATGTTTTTGAAAAACTCTCTTATGCTCACCAAAGCTGCATTTATTTGATCAGAAATACAGTAAAGACAATCATTTTGTGAAATATTGCATTTTAAATAACTGTTTTATTTCCCACTTGGTTTAATATTTTATCTGCTTTTGAGCTGCTGTGTTTGTGTATAAGAATAGTTTCACAAAACCAAAGTAAATTTATAAGTGAAAATCTATCTAGATTCTGGACATGTTGAAATATTATTGGGAATCTCTATCAATTTTACACACTGAATCACATGGCTCTCCCTCCCCCTCAACTATTTTAAATGGCATTTCTCGGATATGTGGATGTATGACACACATGTGTCTCTTTCCTCTAAGCTCTTCCTGAAGTCACAAGCAGTCTGGGGCCCAGGGCCTCACTCAGCAAAAAAAAAGTGGAAGTTTGCATATGTTAAAGGTGAGGAGCTGTAGTTTCATGAACGTGTGAGGAAGCCACAGTCACATGCTAAGCGTAGCACAGAGGATCCACTCTCACAGCAGAGCTCTGGACACTAGTGCTGACAGGAGTCAGGTAAGGGCTGGTTTGTTGCTTTGTTTGTGGAGTTTAAGGGCACAGAAGTGTAAATGGGATGCAAAGAGTGGAGAGAGCTATACAGTTGCTTTTGAACTATGTTCTGTACAAGGTCCAAAATTAGCACCTGCAAAGCGCCAAATGTTCGTAAAAATGGGCTTGGTGAGTAAATCAATCTAGTGAGTTGGCTTGAAACTTTATTAGGGACTGTAACATAAAACAAAAAGAAAAATGATTTTCTGATGCTTGCTGATGTAAGTGATGTGAATGATTAAAATATATGGATGTTATAATAAAAAATATAGACAAAGATATACAAACAAATGTTTATTGAAATTTTGCCTCAATTTTATTAGCAGCAATTTTTATATGAGGCCTAAATTGTTTTTCCCCATGAATCCATGCATTAATGCCTCCAAATGAAAATATAAGAGTTTTCGTGTTTTTATGAAGGTCTTGTTCGTACAGTGACCTGCAATGACCTATCATTAATATGCAACAAAAACAGCTATGTAATGCTGTATATGCATATATAATTGTATACTTAAATATTCAATTTTTTGGTATGTAATATTTTATTTATTCAGTTTTTAAAAATAGATTTGGCAGACTTTTTGTCCAAAGCAACTGCATTCAAGCTATATGTATTTTCATTCCCTGGGAATTAAACCCATGACTTTGGCATTACTACAGGATCTTGTAACTTTTTTTCATTTAATCTGCCATTGGCAGTTGTGGTAAAAGGTGAATTTTGGTCGCTGATTCTGTGCCCATTTTGTTAGAAATTGAGCTCAGTTATCTTTGTCAGTGTGGTTCCTGATAAATCTAGCAGACTGGGGTCAGTCAGATGAGTTGTGTCATTGTGCTTCCATATGAGACTAGGGAGATGGACAAAGAAACATTGAT
This sequence comes from Tor tambroides, assembly GCA_021397915.2. Classification (NCBI taxonomy): domain Eukaryota; kingdom Metazoa; phylum Chordata; class Actinopteri; order Cypriniformes; family Cyprinidae; genus Tor; species Tor tambroides. The sequence goes on along the minus strand of JAFVLL020004317.1, from coordinate 5,994 downwards.
CAAGAGAGAGAAGAAGAAGAGAGTACAGACACCCAGAGGCATTGACACTGTAAAAGACGTGATTGGTTGTGACTGCGAGCTGCCTTAGTGATTTTGTGGCTGTACTGTAGTCTCAGTTATTAACGTGATTGATGAGTTCTGATGAGAGAGATGCTCTCACAGAAACTGAGTTAGATTACAGCAGTTATTTTTACTGAAACCTATGTGTGGTGTGGGTTATTATTCTTAATAATGAACAAGAAACATGCTATTTGTCATACATTGCACTATATGTAGTGAAGAAATTGCTAGGATTTCAGGTTTCGTTGCTATGGAATGAGAACACGGAATAATTGAATTGAGATGAATAATGACACTGTATTGTCTTCTGCAATTATAACTGAATTTATTCTTACCTAATTGAATAATTTTGCAGCAGTGAAGCTGTTTCTCCTGTTTATTACTGAAAAGCTGGTTCAAATCGATCTATATTGTATAAAGCTCTATATAATGTTACTTGACTATAGAAAGGAACAAGCTCTTTAAAATCTCACTTATTTCTCCTCGATAACAATTTAAACTGAGAGCAAATGGAGACATATAGTTCTGCTGAAAAAAATTGATCATCTGAGCCAAATCTTATACTGAACCATGACTGTGAACTCAAAAAAGTCTAATGAGTTTTGAAGGAGCAACCTTTGAGCAATAACATTTTCCTGTGTGTTACTGCACAGTAAAATAGACTGTTTTGTGTCCGTGTTATTGACCAAGAGTAAACTCTCTTAGATGCTTGTATTACTCAATACTGTAAATCCGAGACTCAACTAAAAAAAAAAAGCATGACTCAGCTCATAGACAGTCTGTATGTTTGCGTGTTTCTGAACGTGCACTGGCCATCAGATTTACTCTTTCACTTCTGCTTTGAGTTGAACCACTAGAGCTACGACCCATGATCGATTTCATCAGATCTTTTCAACATTTCTGTCATAGACATGTCAAATATAATTGTCTGTCAGGAGAAAAAACTTGAAGAAAGGTGGAGAAAGAGGAAGACAGAGAGAGGAAGGTATTTCCATGATCTCTTCCTGTGGGGACCATTTTTATGAGGGAGACCAGAGCAGTAATGAGGAAACAGGTGAGTTCATGTGTGGTGCCTACGGCAGGAGGACAGATAAGATCCCTAGAGAATTGGGAGCTGGGATTATCGTGATGGAGATAGCGAGGGAAAACAGAAAAGAGGATGAGGATGTGGAGGTAACATTTGCTGTACACCTCTGAAACTGATAACATTTTTAAATATATTTATAGCTTATGGTAATGTATTTTCAAATGAAACAATTGGTATTTACATATGGTGTTAACCTCCCTATACAGTATATTACTGTAAAATATTTTTTAAATGACTGATATATACTGGATCTAGGTGTAAATCTCACACATCATGAATCACATAATCTTTACAAATTTTGAATACAATAAATAGTCATTTAAAAGTTTTACAACAAGAAATTATAAATATATGTATTTAATTTCTTGTTTTAAATTTTGTTTTAGATAACATTTTTTCCAATTTTTTAAAAATCTTTTATTTAAAAAACAAAAGATTTTAAAGGATTATTTGTTTGTTCGTCTGAGCCAAACTGGAATGATTGTTGATGCTTAGTCCCACCCTGTGCCCAGACTGGTTCAAACTGTCATCTACTCAACCAATAAAAAGCTTTTGGGATTCTTTGGAACTTAGAACAAATGCAAAGTGAAAGTTTTTTCACCCTTTTTTTTTTTTCTTCAAATGCAAAGTGAAAGTATTTGTGTGCATAAAAACAAACAGAAAATAATCGATTTTCACGAGAAGCACTCTGACAAAGCACAGCAGAACACACGACAGAGAACTTTGGCATAACACAAACCAAAAACAAGGATGAAACAGCACTACATATAGGATAAAGCATTGGATTTTAGGCGATTTCCCAGTAGAATTGATTCTGACTGAGATACCTGGTCCAGTGAGGAGGAGTACAGCCAAGGGCTCGCTCGATCTGTTTGGGTCTTATACTATGTAAATAATTCTTATATAGTTTGCAAAGTTCATTTGCACTATTTGTTCAGTTGCACTCAGTATATTCTTTCTCATTTTGAGTGGTTTGTGAAAATCATTTGCACTGTTTGTATTTTTGTTGCGTGAGAGATTTTTTTATTTACCCCCTGAACTATATATTACCAGTAAATAAAATAGACCTGTTTTTCACGGAAAAACGACTCAAATAATATTGTAATAAATGGCTATAACTTGCTTAGGGAATGTTAGATGTAGACTAATTTCATTTGGAAGTGTAAAAAAAATCCAAGTATAATCTTCAGGAGTTTCTGTTTCTGTTCGCCAAAAAAAAAAAAAAGCCTTTAAGAGTTAAAGAATTATCTCAATCAGATTTTGTCTAATTAGGGTTTAAAAACATTTGCGTTTATGCATTTGGCACTTTTATCCAATGTGACTTCAAGGCACAACTTCAACATTGCATTCAAGGTATATGATATCAGTTCATGAACTCCCAGGGAATCAAACCCATGCTCTACTGTTTCATCTGTGATTGAATCAAAACTCTTCACGGAAGTTGATCTTTAGGAGCAGAATCAAGCTCCCCTGGTCTAAATAGCACTTTTATTTTGTTCCTGAAGCTTCTGTGTTTGTGTTGATGTTTAGTCCCTGTTTTGAATCTTCCTGCACAGGCGTGTCGAGATTTCTTGGACCTGGCAGAAAGCCACAGCCGCAGATGGCAGCGAGTACTTCAGCATGAGCGAGAGCAGCGCACACACCTGGAGGAGACCATCGAGCAGCTAGCCAAGCAGCACAACAGCCTTGAACGAGCCTGGAGAGAGGCCCCCACGCACGCTGTCAACACGCCCGATACGCCCACCACCGACACGGGTGAGACACGCCACACCTGCTGCATCGTGATCATTCATAAATGAATATTATAGAAGTGAATGAGCTCAGTTATGAGACATGGCATGATGGTAAACCAGCATGGACTGCTGTAATGGTACTGTTTTTGACTACTTATGTATGTACAGGAGTGAGTGAAAGGCCCAGGAAAGAGGAAGCGAGTGATGAAGATGAGGATACCGAGTATTTTGATGCCATGGAAGACTCACCTGCTTTTATAACAGTGACTGCCACGGACCCCTCTCACCACAGGTCAGCTTCATCCCCACTTAACGCAAAAATGAAAGTCATACATTTTTCAACAACATTAGGGTAAATAAATTATGACACAATTTTCCTTTTTTGAGGAGAGTTTGAAAAATAGTTGTTCAAAAATTAAATGCAGACATTTTATTAATAATGAATTCAAAACACATTTCTTAAGTCAATTTCTACTACCTACTGATAAACAGTACACCAAAAATCATTCATTTCCAATGGAGAGTAGTATGGAAGCTGCATAGAGTTTCGACCATATGAATATGCATAATTTTTGGGTCTGATTTATGCTTCGATTGCATTTACATATTTGAACTCAACCGTATGTGACCACCTGACTGAATGAGATGTATTTCAATCAAAATTTTGAGCATGAGGTGAAAATTACCAAATATTTTGCACTAAAACGTAATTCTTTTTGGTAAAAGTTAGACTATTTTGGTAAAATAAGTGGTTATTAATAACTGGTTTAAAGTAAGTTTAAAGTAATATAATTTATAAAATATTTATTATATAATTTTATGTAATTTATTAAATATTTTATAATTGTGAAATAATTATTTTATCAATTATTACATAAGTATTTATATTGAATAGCCTTCCAAAAAAAACCTATGCTTTTCATTCAAATGTATTGTGTGGATATATTCACGCATTCACTATTCATTGATTACGGTTGTGAATAAGTGGAGGATAACGCTTGTGATTTATTTATTTATTTATTTATTTATTTATTTATTATTTTAAAAAAAAAATCTGCCTCTTATTCACTTGGTTGACTCCTGAAACCTTTATTCCATCAGTCAAACACAATGTCACACCGGTATTCTGCTTATTTCCCTGCATCTCATCCTCTTACTGTCTCTCTCCCTTTCTTGTCTGTGCAGACGTTCTCAGAGTAATCTCAGTGGTGCTAGTGGAGGACAGCCCAGTGACTGGAACCAGGAAGACAATGTGAGTGTGACATGAAACAAGAGCCGAAAACAAAGGTTATATACACTAGGATCCAAAAAACAACAATGAAGTTCTCAGATTTAAAATCTAATTTAAAAGGGCGACAAACAAAATGCTAAGGCATTCTGAAATTCTAAAAATCATTTGTTACAAGGGCCTGAAATTCGCTTCATATTTGTAATGAAAAGTTTTGTTTTGTTTTTAATTAAACTAATGTGAAGTGGAAGCATTTTCATTAGTGGCCTCAGACTTTTGGACCCCACTGTATTTCTTGTGGCATAAAGATCCAGTGATCCAGCGTGACTGTGAATGTTTCATCAGGTGGTCTGTGTTCATCATTGACTCTCACAGCTGTTGTTCATCTCAGTTAACCGAATCTTAATTAACTGATATCTGCTCCCCTCGTTTCATCTTTCTCTCAGTGACTCACTTTCTCAGACAGATGGAGCATCAGTCAGCTGTCAATGTTTATGCATTACGTTCCTCAAGGGCACTCAGGCCCTTCAAATAATGTCTTTCAACATAAACACATTTCATAAATTTCAGATGTTTTTTTAATACAAACACTCTTGTCTGTGTCTTTTTAGTGTTCTGTGAGCAGTAATGATTTTTCAGGGAAAGAGCTGCAGCCTCACAGGAAGAGGCGGACCCAGATCCCCGAGAAGCCTAACTATTCACTCAATCTGTGGAGCATCATGAAGAATTGCATTGGCAAAGAACTCTCTAAGATCCCAATGCCTGTAAGTGATATCGGAGATTAATGAAATGGTCCTAAATGCAAGATTATAATCAGTGCATTGCTGTTCTTTGAGAATAGTAAGCAAAATGTATCCAGATTATATATTATTTGCATGTACACTACTGTTCAAAAGTGTGGGGTCAGTGAGTTTTTTTAAAAATAAATTAATATTTTTATTAGGGCTGTCAATCGCTTAAAATTTTTAATCTAATTAATTACATGATGTTTCGATGAATTAATCTAATTAATCGCAAAATAAATTTGACTGTGAAAATACCCACAAAAGATTATTTAAAGGGGTCATATGATGCGATTTCAAGTTTTCCTTTCTCTTTGGAGTGTTACAAGCTGTTCATGCATAGATAAGATCCCTAAAGTTGCATAGATAAGATCCCTAAAGTTGCAAAGACTAAAGTCTCAAACCCAAAGAGATATTCTTTATAAAACTTAAGACTTGTCCACGCCCTCCTAAAACGGCTCATTTAAACACACCCCCACATGTCTACGTCACTGTGTGGGAAGATTTGCATAACACTGCCCAAATGTATACGTAAAGAAAGAGGGTATGATTTTTATTCTCGCTGTAGTATAGTTGCTGCCGCCGGCGCCATGTCCTGGAGATGCTGTGTTTCATTGTGAAAGTGAAAGTACTTTGTTTGGGCTTCCAAAAGAGGACACAACTAGAAATCAGTGGTTAAGTTGTATTTACAACACTGTTCCAGAACAGTTCAACCCAAATATTAGAGTGTGTGCAGCGCATTTTACGGAGGACTATTTCCTGAAAGTAGCCTACAATGCCAGCTGTGCACAAAGGCTATTTCTGTAAAGTGGGGCAATTCCAACTTTGCAAGGACAGTCTGGCGCTTCTGACTCCCTGACAGCCTGTAAGTATGTTTTCATATTTAAAGAATTTGCCACTGACGATTCGAACACAAGTTTTGAACAGTGTAGAGTAGGGCTTGTTGGTTGTCGTTTCTCCGATCACAAATGCTGACATGGTAATGTTTACGCAGCGCAATGCAACGCGGCGCGTAAAAAGACAGTATAAGTCATTATAATCAGTAATTATGTCCCCACTGGATGCAACAAATGCCTCGTTTATAATGGGTTTTATTGTTTTTGT
>JAFVLL020004316.1:0-27169 GCA_021397915.2 Tor tambroides | reverse complement strand
AAATTAAAACAAAAAAACTTTTGAAATGTTTTACTTTACATGCAATGAATCTAAAATATATGAAATTTTCACTTTTTGAAATAACTTACAAGAAACAATGAACTTTTTCATGACATTCTAATTTATTGAGATGCACCTGTATATATAAAATCCATGCCTTGCCAAAGGAGCTATGCTTGAAATGAATAGTTCACCAACAAAAGGAATCATTTAATCACTCCTCCAAACTTTTATGACTTTATTTCGTGGAATGTAAAAGGAGATGTTAGTTTATTACTCTTTTCCACACAATGAAAGTGAATGGGGACCACAGCTGTCAAGCAAGATTTTCACAGCAAGATTTTTGTATGGAAACAAGCAACATGGACATTCTGCTCATCATCTCATTTTGTGTCCCAGAGAAGGTCATATGCACTCTAACTTGGGAAAACTCCACAAATAACAACTAAAACATTCTCCTCATAAACTCTTTTTATTATTAGGAAATAATCACATTTAATTATACCTTTAAATATTAATGTAGTTCATTAACTGCATGCAAAAACTGATTATTTCAGGGGGAAGCTGGGGCTCATGCAGGGCTTGTAAGGAAAATGAAACCTTTTATAAATTAGACATAGTGTTCTAACTGCCTGTCTGATCCGTGACGGGAAAAACAGATTTGTCTGGATGAAGCTCATTAATACATTTCAATCAGGGCTTCAGAGTGGATTGATTATTTTTCCCTAGAGAAATGTGTAATTAAACATGGCCTGCAGGATTGTACAAGTCTGTCCCCTCAGAAACAGCATTATGCATCAAACAGCTCAAATATTTCTTGACATGCCCATTAAGCAGAAATGTCTGTCTGATCCACTAACCAGTTTGCAGTATCTGAGTCAGCAATAACGTATTAATGTTATCAAATAGCTAAGGGTTAGTTGCACAAGTGTTATGTGGCATATCTGTTAATTAGCATCATAAATAAAGGCATCAAATGATGATCCTCTGTAAACTGAGAAAAGTATTAATGATAAATTACTTAATCGTGAATTTAAAAAAAAATTAAGACAGATGTGGATTTTGATATCTGTGTTGGCTGAATGAGTTTAGACTGATGATACTCTATCTGTGACGACTTTAATAAGCGTGCACCTTGTGGAATTTTCCACATTTTGTTTTTACAGAATAAATATTTGCCAGTGTTCAATGCATTACTGGTCAAAATTTGGAATATGAAGATTTTCTAATATTTTTGAAGTGATGTCTGTTCTCTTCAAACATAGATCTTAAGAAGCAAATCATCCTGATTTCTGAAGGATCGTGTGACACTTACATTTATTCATTTAGCTGACGCTTGGCGACTTACAATTGCTATATATATGTCAGAGGTCGCACGCCTCTGGAGCAACTAGGGGTTAAGTGTCTTGCTCAGGGACACATTGGTGTCACACAGTGGATTCGAACCCGGGTCTCTCACACCAAAAGGTATGCATCTTAGCCACTGCGCCATCCCACTTAAGACTAGAGCAAAGATACTGAAAATTCAGCTTTGCATCACAGGAATTAATTACACTTTAAAATATATTCAAATAGAAAACAGTTATTTTAAATAGCAATCATATTTCACAATATTACAGTTTTTACTGTATTTTTGATAAAATAAATGCAGCCTTGGTGAGCATAAGACACTTCTATCAACAATATTAAAATGGTGTAACATTATTAAAACTTTTAAATAGTGTACAGTGATTATAATCAGTGAGCTACGATCATTTTAAAACATCCAGATAATTTGTATTTATTTATTAGAATTACTTCAGTGCCTTCATGACACAGAACATAACTCATCTAAACAACTTTGGACCCCAACTGACTGTTATTTTGAAAGAAAAAAATAAGAAATAAAACAAACAAACAAACAAAAAGGACTGAGACATTTTTCAGAATATCTTTTGTGTTCATCAGAAGAGAGGAAGTCATACAGGTTTGGAACAACATGAAGTGTATCTATCCCTTTAAACCACAAATATATGAATTGCCTTATATAACATAAATGGATTATATAACAAATATATCAAGCCAATCTGCATTTCATTATAAACAAAATACCACAAGCAATTTGATGTGAACTTATCTAATACATCCACTCACATCACCTACACAAAAACTGATTAGAAATTGTAAAATGGCTCAGAAAGTTGTGAGAACAACTTTAACAGCATTTGTTTGCACATGCCACTTGATTTAATATTTTGTATTTAATACAATGAGAATCAAACATTTTAAATATTCTTCCTTGTATGATTTTCCCTTTTTTTTCAGTCCTGCTGCATAAAAGCATCCACTGCTCTTCACTGAGGGGGTGTTTAGTGTATTGTGTTGTGTGCTTTACATTTAGCACTGAAGCCAGACTAATCTAAATTGTGGAGTGCCTTTGGGCAACTTTAGACTTGAAGGCTTTCCTCTCTATTCATGCCAGATTTCTGTGTGTGTATGTATTGTTGCCACATGCACAGTTGGAGAATTATAAGTCGCTTAGAGTTGCCTTAAGTTTCTTTTTGTCCTGACACTGGTGGGTGGCCAGTTCTGGGCACATTCGCTGTTCTTCCATTCTCTCTCACACATTTAGTGATGACCTTCACTGCACTTCAGAGTATAGTCAATGTGTTAAAAATGTTATTAAATCTCTCTGGTTTCCAAGAACTTGTCTTCAGCATTCATGGAACATTTTTGTGTCTTTATGATTACAAATTACTCAGAAAGTACACAGTTTCCCAGACACAAGTGTATTTAACTGAAATCAAGCTGCAGCCTTCAAGTGGACGCTTATTACAGTACAAGTCACTCACGTTATACAATAGCTTTTGAATTTACTACATTTTTTAAAATGAATGTTTGTCTTATAATTTAAGAAATTGTATAAAAATGTAGATCAGACTCTCAGAAATATGCATCGGTCAAGCTTAAGCATTTACATTTTATTAACTGACTTGATTAGTTATACAAAGTACTAGCTCAGTGAGGGACTAACACAAAGGTAAATTTAATACATTTTGATAATATCAAACTTATTTCTGTAATTTTCTCAAACATTATGGAATGTCTTCATCACTTATACTTACTGATGCTTGATGCTTTTCCCACCAAAATTACATAAGTTGATGTCATTATGGATGATATCATTAGGGAAGTTCACCCTAAAAATGAAAATTTTGCCATTATTTACTCACCCTCATTTCATTCCATTTCCTTCCAAGCCCATAAGACTTTTGTTTATCTTCGAAACACAACTATATATATATGTTGCCTCTTAAAGTTTTGATTAAACCTCTGGATTCACATGGATTACTTTTACAGTGTCTTTATGACCTTTTTGGAGCTTTAAAGATTTTCATTATCTAGACCGGGGTGTCCAAACCTGTTCCTGGAGGGCCACTGTCCTGCAGAGTTTATGCTGTGTTCCATTTGTACTCGGAAGTTTAAAATTCTGACTTCTCAGGAGGAACTTCTAAACGGAAAGCCCTCCAGAGTCAGAGTTCCAACTCGGAATCTTGGAGGAATCGAAACAACTCCAACTGTAGAATCCAATATTGCTGCTCCGTGCATCAACAAAAGAGAAACAGTAGTAATACATTGTTTATTAGCACTTATGTTTGTCTGTGTCTCAATAAACTCAGTGGTGCACACTGTACCATCCAACCTCTATCTGTGGACATGATACTATGGCTTTATCTGTGCAAATTTCCACTTTTTATGTGTTTTTTAATCAACTGGTATTGCTAACAATGGACGTGTTCTTGGTTTTCTGACTTCTCTACTGTGACCTCATTCCCAGCTCCAACATCTGACTTCCAAGGTCAGTCGAACGCAGCATTAGCTCCAATCCTAATTACTGTAAACGCACCTGAACTAGCTAATCAAGCTCTTCAGACTCATTAGAAACTTCTAGGCAAGTGTGTTGGAGCTAGCTAAAATCTGCAGGACATTGGCCATCCAGGAATATTGCTTAATGAATTGTCATTTTTTTCACATTAGAAGTGAGTGCAGCACCCAGGGACATGACAAAATTAAAACATCTGCTTGAAACATAGTAAAATAATTGAAAATGTTTTCCTGTGTTAAACTTATTTGTGATATTGTGTTGAAGAAAAACTAACTATTATTATGATTTCATTCTTTTAGCATATATATTATCCACTATATTGAGACATACTGCATAATGACCCTCTGAATGAAGACTCTGAATGATACAACAGAATGTGAGACCCTAACCATGAGCTCAACTAACGTGTGTTTTCTCTCTCAGGGCGAGTGCTCCCAGAGGTGCTACAACATCTTTGTGCTGGAAACAGTGTGTGTGGGCTGGTTCTCCCTGGAGTTCCTGCTCCGTTTCATTCAGACGCAGAGCAAGTGCATGTTCTTACGCACACCCCTCAACATCATCGACGTGGTGGCCATCCTGCCCTATTACGTCACTTTGATAGTGGACTCACTGTCCGTGAGCGACCGTCCCAGCGGCTCAGGAAACAACTACCTGGAGAAGGTGGGATTGGTCCTGCGAGTTCTTCGAGCATTGCGGATCTTCTACGTGATGCGTTTAGCACGCCACTCTTTGGGGCTGCAGACGCTTGGGTTGACCGTACGACGCTGCACTCGAGAGTTCGGACTGCTCTTGCTGTTCCTATGTGTGGCCATGGCACTGTTCTCCCCGCTGGTCTTCCTGGCGGAGAGCGAGTTGGGTGCCAAGCAGGAGTTCACCAGCATCCCCGGGAGCTACTGGTGGGCCGTCATTTCGATGACCACGGTTGGATACGGTGATATGGTTCCTCGCAGCATTCCAGGCCAGGTGGTGGCGCTCAGCAGCATCCTGAGTGGAATCCTGCTCATGGCATTCCCAGTCACATCCATATTTCACACTTTTTCACGGTCCTACCTGGAGCTTAAAGAGGAACAGAATCGGTCCACACGGCACAAGCCCGATTCACAAGACAGCACCAAGTCCCAAAACAGTGAGGATTCACAGGACACTGACAGTTCCTTACATGGAATCACAGAGACCGCCACAGTTGGTGCGCATCACCGCAGATCCGTAGCTGTGGCAGGTCAAGGAGCACCACAGATCAGGAGATCACTAAAGTCGTAATGCAAACTGCTGACTGTAAAAAAAACATGTACAAAGACATGCTACAGGTGATCGGCCATAAATAGTACCTGTATAATCAGGTGACTTGACAATAATAGACTGGGAAAGGGATGTTAAAATGGACAGGACTGTATGTCCAAAGCACATTTGCTGAAAGAGTTAGTTCACCCTAAAATGAATGTTCTGTCATCATTTACTAACCCTCATGTTGTTCCAAATGCGTATGACTTTCTTCTTCCGTAGAAAACAAATGGAAATGTTTAGCAGAATGCTCATTGTTTTTATATAAAGAAAGTGAATGGAGACTGGATCTATAAACCCAAAAACATACTCATACTATTATTTTCAATGCTTTCCGAGGCCATAAGGTAACTTTGTGTGAGAAAATGATGCACATAGTTTCCCCTCCGTGTTAGCTCTTAAATCTCATTCTTGGTTGAGTATTCAAATGTTTCACACTATGTTTGACATCAGTGACAAGATGCAACATTGTTGTTGGATATATCATAACGCATATTGTACTGTTTGAATATGTTTAACTGGTCCTAGCTGCACCGTTCCAAGTGGGATTCGAACCAGTGTCAACCGGCATGGGTGGCGGACACACTAACAAGGACGCTAAAGACTGCAACCTCTTGCACTGTGGATAGGGGAGTGAGGTTTACCTGCACAGCTATCTATCACTTGGCCTCTGTTACACTCACTGCCTAAACCTCACTCCCCTTAGTGTCAAGGCACCAGTGTAACTGGTCCTACATGCACCATTCTAAGAACAATTCGAACCAGTGTCAACTGGCATAGGTGGTGGGAATGCTAACAAGGATGCTAAAACAAGCAACCCTTACCGCACCTCTTGAGGCCAGGGCTGTGAGGTTGACCAGCACAGCTAACTAAGAGCTTGCCTCAATACACTAACTTTCTAAACCTTACTCCCATTCGGGTCATGGCACCAATTTCACTGGTCCTACTAGCAACACTACCAAAGGGAGTGGCCTCTGTTACATGCACTCCCTAAACCTCACTCCCATTTGGGGCATGGCACCAATCTCACAGAGTGGTAGGCAGGTACTTTAACAAGGACACTATGAAAATGCCCACTTTCATGCCTCCTGAGGCCAAGGGAGTGAGGTTTATATGTGCAGCTCTTACTAGCTGGACTCCATTATACTAACCCCTCTAAATTTCACCCCCATCTAGGTCACAGCACCAGTGTAACTGGTTCCACTCGCACCGCTCTAAAAGGGATTCAAACCAGCATCAGTCAGCATGGGAAGAGGGCACTCTAACAAGAATGCAGAAACTAGTGGCCCTTAATCTGTCTCTTGAGGCCAGGGGGGTGAAGTTTCCTGTGGAGATCTTACTAGCTGGCCTCCATTATACTCACTCAATTTCACTACCATCTGGGTCATGGCACCAATGTAACTTGTCCTACTCTCACCACTCTGAGAAGGATTTGAACGAGCTCAACCAGTATAAGAGGAAGGCTCGCTAACAAGAACCCTAAAACCAAAGCCCTTAACGTGTCTCTTGAGGCCAGTGGAGTGAAGTTTACCTGTGCAGCTCTTATTAGCTTGCCTCTGTTATTCTCACTACTCTGAATTTCACTCCTATTTGGGTCACGGCACCAATATAACTGGTCCTACTCGCATCACGCTGAGAGGGATTTGAACCAGCATCAACTGCACTGGAGGAGGGCACGCTAACAGGGACGCTAAAACCAGTGGCCCTTAATATACCTCTTGAGTGAGGTTTACCTACGCAGCTCTTACTAGCTGGCATCTGTTGCACATTTCTCTTAAACCTCACTCCCATCCGAAAAACGGCACCAATAAAACTGGTCCTACTTGCACCGGTCCGAGTGGGATTGGAACCAGTGTCAAATGGCATGGATGGTGGGTGCACTAACAAGGACACTAAAACCTAGCAAGCCTCTTGAGGCCAGGGAAGAGAGGTTTACCTGCATAGTTCTATTTTACATATGCAGCAGTTCTAAAGAGATTTGGGAGTTCAACTGCCTCTGTCCCCATTCACTTTCATTGTATGGATATGAGCAACATGAACATTCGGTTAAATATTTACTTTAGTGTTCCACTGAAGAAAGACAGTCATATGGGTTTGGCATGAGGGTGAGTGATGACTGAATTTTCATTAAGCTGGTGTTCCTGGTCGATGGATGCTCCTACCTGTGAAAACTGAATGACTGTGAAGATTGCCATTTTATTTTGCATCCACCTTTAAGGTAAAATGAGCTTTTCTCTGGTGTCAGAGAATACAGTGTTACACTGTTCAAAACAAGCTATTAAACTTTAATTTATGCTCCTATATAGCTGGTTTGCAATAACTATGTTTATGAAAACACATTTACACACATTTCTGTATAGCTCTGCTTTTAGATGCCATAGTCTCAGGATCTGCCGGTTGTAATAAACAGTGAAATACCCTTTAAAAGAATAAAGGTTTCTTATTTTCAAACTGTCTTGAGTGATAGATGGTTCGTAGTATATATAGATTCGAGTAAAAAAAAGGGAAAGTGAACTGAATGTTACTATATGTACTTAGACATGATACTAGGGTATTCTTGACTACCATGTAAATGCCATGGTATATGAATATAGAAATAATTCAATATCTAATAACATTTAGTTGGTTTATTATATTGAGTCCAGTATTGAGTCCTGCACATCTATTCCTATAAGTGATTAAATACGTGTGACAGGGGGTCAGATTGTTGTGAACAGTGGTAGATACATCCTTATTGAGTCCACTGAGAGTCCTGTGCTAATAAAGGCATGTGTGCTGCCAGTACAAACACTGCTAAAATGACCACAGCTGTAGTGAATGCACTCTCAGGTTTCCATTTTAATAAAATCGGATCAATGCCTGCACATTATACCATGAAAAACAGGCTGAAATATCTACAGCCTGAGACTTTAAGCTAAGACTACAGAGCAATAATGCTCCATTTTTTTTCATTTGATTTGTGAGATTTACATCTATCTATCTATCTATCTATCTATCTATCTATCTGATGTTGTTTTGTTTAGTAAATGTGATTACTATTCATACATTTTAACATTTTTAATGTCTGAATGTAACTGTTTGATAAGCTAACATCAAATGCATCTGTGGAGGAACCTGGCTGTAGAACACTACAAACTCTAAACATCTATTAATTTATATATTAATGACAGAAATATACATACAGAATTTTTAAAAAAAGTTTATTAACAAATCTTGCTATAAAAAAGTAGCATTGCAAATATATGACCAAAAGTATCCAACTTAATCATTTGGCTAGAAAGGCAGTAAACAAAAAACAAAAACAGCACTCAATAACTGCGAGTATCAATACTGTATGGAGTGCAATGACAGAGTAAACCTATATCTCATCATGGGAACCAGAGTACATGCCAGTTACTTGCATTCAATGGCAAGAACATTAAACAGAAGACAGTTTAAAATAATGGCAATACAGAATAAAGCAGTTATTTTATCAAATACAGCACAAAGAGAAACAATATATATTTAAATGAAGCTCAAGTAAAATACATGATATCTCAGAATAGCAGGTAAAAAAAGATAGAATAAAATAGAAAAACAGAAATAAATAACAGCGATAGTAATAAAACGTCCTTTAAAAGAAAACCCTCTTGTCTTTCTAATCTAAATGGGGAGAGTTTTATCAGAGACTCATATCTTGTCTCATAAAAGCCATCAATTTTGTCAAACTGTTCCTCACAATTACATATCTAACATATTAATAAGCAGCATCTCTCTCATAACATTTACTGGCATGTAACATCCCTGACTATAACTACTGGACCAGCATAAATCAGCAAATAATCATTTTCTTAAAAAGTATTTGCTATATTTTTCATGAAAAAAAAAATTAAGCAATGTAAAAAAAAAAAAGATAATAAATGTAAAAGTTATAAAGTAAATTTATAAAGACATGTGAAAAGATATATTCTCCAACATTTGAAAATTGTGAACTGTACTAGGATTGTCTCCTACTACCAAAAGGAGAGAGGGTATTTTTTTTTCTTTTTTGGTTCAAAAAGACACAGGGCTCTCCCTGTGCTCTTCATTGGGCCTTCACTGTGTGAAAACACCACAGCAAGCTACTGAGGTAAAACCAGTCTTCTCCAAATAAAACAGCATTAACTGTATTAATCTCTTATAGCAAAAGCTTTGTACATTCATCCATCTGATGTCAGATACATTTCAAGTCATTCTGAGAGTCTGTAAGGCAAAAGTTTTCAAAAGCATGATGATTACCTTGGGCTGGTTTGTATATGTATGTAAATATAACTGCATATCTTTATGATATTGCATGTAAAGTTTGGTTCAATGTACAATTTATACAGTGGCACCAAAAATCAGAACACTTCATGAAAGAGTTCACCTAACAATGAAAATTTGCTGAAAATGTACTCACCCTTAAAACATCCAATATGTAGATGAGTTTGTTTCTTCATCTTCATCATTGCATCACTTGCTTACCAGTGGATCCTCTTGCAGTGAATGGGTGCCGTCAGAACGAGAGTCCAAACAGCTGATAAAAACATCACAATAATCCACACCACTCCAGTCCATCAGTTAACATCTTATGAAGTGAAAAACTCATCATGGGTGACTCATTCTGACGGCACCCATTCACTGCAGAGGATCCATTGGTGAGCAAGTGATGTAATGCTACATTTCTCCAAATCTGATGAAGAAACAAACTCATCTACATCTGGGATGGCTTTTGGGTGAACTATTCAAGCAACACTTAATGTATGAATGTCATTTCATTACATTAACATCCCACCCCACACACAAAAAAACAAAAACGTGGCATTAATTTCAAGAAAAGATAAGCACAAAAAATTGAAGTTAATTGTAATAAAAAAATCTAACATCATAGTTTGATGTTGTGTATCTAATCCAATGACATTCAGACATATTTAAGTGTGGCTTAAGTGTATCACTTATCCAAATATGTTTTGGGGACACTGTATAAAGATGCTGTATGTATGCATTGTAATAGATTTGAGCACATTCTGTGAAGCGAGGGTGTTTCATAGGGCCTTGGCGCTGGTGGTGTGTGTGATGTGTGAGATGGGTTTCTGTGGGTAGCGGCTGAAGTAGTACACTTGGAAGAGAATGGCGAAGTCCACGCACACCTGAAGGAGGCCGCAGATCCAGAACTGCACAGGAGCCTGAGTCAACAGGAAGTAGCCTGTCTTGAAAGTGTCTCCACTGGTCCACATCAACACCATCTTAATACTGGAGGGACAGGAAGTGTGAGAGAGAGAGAGTTAGAGTCAGAGAGTGTTATTAAAGTCTGGAGACGTGAGAAAGCAAGAGGCAGATCAAAATCACTGAAATTGAGAAAACAGGCAAATGTGCAGGACATTTCAGGTTTAATACTAACATTTACTGGTGTGTATTATCACTGACTATAACTTTTACAGTATAAATGAATGAATGAATGAATGAACAAACAAACAAAAACAAACTCATCAGATATAGTCAAAAAATATATGGCCAATATTTTTAAGGTATAATACTGGAAAATTGTTTTATTTTGTATTTTTAATGGAAAATCACAGAAATACAGTGTTTATTTATTTATTTATTTTGTATATTGTCATAGTTCTCTTTCTCAGCCAAGAATAAGTAAATTAAGAGAACTAAGTAAATTAATTAAGAGAACCGTAAAAATCTGCAAATAAGCATTTTTCTTAAAAAGTAGTTTTTTTTGTTTTGTTTTTTTAAATCAATCAATCAAACAATTATGCAAAAAAAAAAAAACAGTCTAAAATATATTAAATATATATTCCATAATATCTGGATTTTTTTTCTTTTTTTAAGCAGAAAATTTTAAGCAACATAATACAAATTTAAGATATTTGTCTAATAAAGTCTAATGTAAATTTATCTTATTTTAAGGCATTTTTTACTGGAAAATGAAAGAGATATTTTTCTAATAGTCTAATGTAAATGTATCTTATTTTAAAGCCTTTTTTTAATGAAAAAAAAGTTTAAGATAGTGTTTTTGTCTCAGTACACTAAAAAAAAAAAAGAAGTGCTATATAGCAGTAAAAGTGGTTCTTGGCTCATAATCATAGGGGAACCACTTTTGGTGCTATATAACACCATATCTTTAAAGGTGCTATACAGCACCTTTGTCGAATGGTGCTATGTAGAACCATAAGAGGTGCCATATTGCATTGTATTTCTTCAACAAAAATGGTGCTAAACAGCACCAACAGTGGTTCTTTGGCTTGTAAAGAACCTTTAAAGGGGCTTAACAGGTTCTTTGTATGGTGCTATATAGCACCTTAATCACGCCAAAGAACCACTGAAGAACCGCTGAAGAACCATACAGGAGCTTAACAGGTTCTGTATATGGTAGCGGTGCTATATAGCACCTCAGCCATGCCAAAGAACCGGTGAAGAACCGCTGAAGAACCACTGAAGAACCATACAGGAGCTTAACAGGTTCTGTATATGGTAGCGATGCCAAAGAACCGGTGATGAACCACTGAAACACCAAGATTTGGTGCTACACAGCACCAAAAGTGGTTCCCCTATGATTACGAGCCAAAGAACCACTTTTAGTGCTCTATAGCACCATTTTTTTGTAGAGTGTATAAATTCATATTTTTAGGTGAGACAGAGGCAGATTGATCAAAATCACTGAAATTGAGAAAACAGGCAAACGTGTAGAACGAGTGACATTTTTTACTTGATTGCAAGTTTTAATACTTCGGATTTATGGATTTAGCTTTGAACAGTCAAATTTCTACATAATTTCTCACAATAGTGAGGGTGGCTGGAGAGATGGGTTTGGTCTTTCTAAGCACCTCTATAAAAAGAGGATGAGGCTTTTCATGATATCAATCATTAGTTGGGAAAGGACAGGCGTAACATTGAGGCCTGACAGTTACAGTGTTCCCACAGGCCGGCTCCATCTGCTCCGCCTGTGGGTCTCATGCTCTCCTCCACGCTTTGTTTCTCACACTTGAGTACAAGATTACACGTCCAACTGTAAAGCATCATACTGTCATCATTTACTCACCGTCTTTCTTCCATGGAGAACAAAAGGAGAAATTTAGAAGAATGTGCTGGTCAAGCTTTCCTATTCAATTACCATGAATAGAGACTGAACCATTCAAGCTTAAAAAAACAGCATAAAAGTAGTCCATGAAACTTAATTTCCAACTCTAGCTATGTGTTAAAAAACAGAGAAATTTTGGTCATTATTAATTGTTAACCACAATGAAAACACTCTTAAAAATAAAGGAGCTTCAAAAGGTTCTTCAAGTAATGCCATAGAAGAACCATTTTTGGTTCCACAAAGAACCATTCAGTCAAAGGTTCTTTAAAGAACCATCTCTTTCTTACCTTTTTATAATCTGAAGAACCTTCTTCTGCCACAAAGAACCTTTTGTGAAACAGAAACGTTCTTCAGATGTTAAAGGTTCTTTATGGAACCATTTAGACAAAAAGGTTCTTCTGTGGCATCGTGAAGCACCTTTATTTTTAAGAGTGAAGGTACACTTAATTGTAAAGTATATTTTAACTGTAAAAGTAAATTAAGAAATTGTATTTATTTGCATTTAATTTGGATAAAAATACACTAAAGTACACTTTTTAAAAAGTATTTGATCATAATATTAACTGTAGTGCTTTATTTAACATTACACTTAAATATTTCATATATTTTACATGTACAATTCCCTCAACCAAAGCTATGATATGGCATCAGGTGACTTTGTATTTATCATGCATGCTATTTTTATGGTGCGATGTCATTTTGGAGCTTGACAGTCCCAGTCCTCACTCACTTTAATCAAAGCAAAAAGAGTGACCAGGGTATTCTTCAAAACTTCACCTTTTGTGTTCCACTGGAGAAAGAAAGTCATACGGTTTGGAATTACATGAGGGCGAGTGAATAATTTTCAGTGGGTGAATGATAGCTTTAGCTGTCTCCTCAAGTGCAGAAACCTTTGTGTAACCCTATTCAAGCACTGAGAACGGCTCACATTATTAGGAAGAAGAATAAACACACTTCCTTTGTTCGGCCATATTTGGTGCATCAGCAACTTCATGCAGAAACGCACAGCAGTTTTTCATTTCCAGACGCAGAATGAAAGAGGGATTTCAGTGTGTGTACTACACACACACACACACACACACACACACACACGAACACACACACGCGTGCACACACACACTATTTGTCCAGGGTAAAACTAATTCCACCTGCATAAAGCTGTTCCACCATTGCTGTTTCGTAATAAACAAATAAATTATTCAAGCTGTGCATTTTACTTTTAGATTTCCCAGAATACAGTGCTCCACAACACACCAATTATTCATTTAAATTTCTTTTTTTCTTTTTTTTGGGGGGGGGGGGCGCGTACTACAGGACTTTTTGCTGTGAATCATACATTTAAGTAAACAGCCTGAATGTATGATTTTGTGTGTTGACATTAACATGAGTACATATAATTTGACCAAGTAGGATTTGTTACACTAACAATATTCCAATTAACTAATCAGATTTGTGTGTTAGCTTTTGAACTGGGTTCAGAGACAGTTAGAGTCAGGATTAGAGACAGGCTTAGGGATGGTGTTGAGTTTAGGGACCAAAGTTATGACTAGATTTGTTAGAAAGAAATGTTTTTCTGCAGTCAACAACAGATGTGGATGTTGGAAGTCACCCTGCTTGGCAAATACATGTGTGACCCTGGAGCACAAAAATTATCCATTTTTCTTTTATGCCAAAAATCATTAGGATATTAAGTAAAGATCATGTTCCATGAAGATATTTTGCAAATTTCCTACCGTAAATATATCAAAAATTAATTTTTGATTAGTAATATGCATTGCTAAGAACTTCATTTGGACAATTTTAAAGGCGCTTTTCTCAATATTTAGGTTTTTTTGCACCCTCAGATTCCAGATTTTCAAATAGTTGTATCTCGGCCAAATATTGTCCTATCCTAACAAACCACACATCAATGGAAAGCTTATTTATTCAGCTTTCAGATAGTGTATAAATCTCAGTTTCAAAAAATTGACACTTATGACTGGTCCAGGGTCACATATAGACACTTGAGAAAGACACTATGACAGTACGAGGTCAGTAAGATTTTATTAAAAAAAACAAACAAAAAAAAACACTTTTATTCATCAAGGGCATTTTAAATTGATCAAAAGTGACAGTAAATGTTTATAATAAAGGTTAATCAATATTGATATATTGAAGTGAATATATCAAGACCGATATACACATTTTTTGTTCAGCCAAAAAGTGTTGGAAGCAGCTTCTTCTGACAATAACAGGACTTTTATTTTGGCAGCACTAAGAAGGCCAGCACTTGAATGCAGACATGAACATAATCTTTCAACCCTTGATTTCAAACAATGCTGTGTTATATAAAGTTAGTGTTGAAAATATGACACTTACTGAGCACACTTACTGTTCACTTCCTTGTTTTTTTTAAATTTTATTTTAATTTCTTTATTTGTTGCCAAAGCATAAATCTGTTTATTTTACAGATTAATTTTTATGAAGTGCAAACTCTTTTTTTCATATTGATTAATTTTTACATATAATATCAATGTATAATATCAAATATATTGTCTTTATATTGGCCAGTGGTCACCCTGCTCTAAGATATTCTAAGGTATTGACCAGCAAAAAAAGGCATATTGGTCAACCAATAGTTTATAATGTTACAAAAGAGGTTTTTGTGACACTGAAGACTAAAGTAATAGTGGCTGAAAATTCAGCTTTGCTTCAAATAAATTACAATTTAAATTATATTCAAACAGAAAATAGTTTTTTTTGTTATATTTCACAGTTTTACTATATTTTTGATCTAACAAATGCAGCCTTGGTGAGCATGAGACTTCTTTCAAAAACATTAAAAATAAATAATATCAATCCCTAAACTTTTGACTAATAGTGTATATTCACACTGAAACCTAGCAGAGTTTAAAAATCGAATGCAAGACTCAGTGAGATTACTGTGGTGTGTCTTTCAAGCAGCAGTCTCAAAAGGATGAGTATACAAAACAGCTGGGTGTAAAGAACAAACCAAAGAAAACAGAGTACAAAACACTAAACAAATCTTTTCTTGCCCAAAAGAAATGGAGTCAGGTGGAGATGTGAGCAGTGAGCCGAGGTAAACACTGTTTTCTCTTCTTTGTTTGGCTCTGTGTTACACTCAAAGCAGAGCTGAGAGCCGGCCTGATCCACAGCATCTGATAAAAGGCCACTCTGAGAGCTTATTACAGCAGCACGTCCTAAAGAGATGAAAGAGCGCTCTCAGCGCCGCCAGGCCACAGCGATCAGCCCCTGCGATAGAGTTATAAACCACTCGACACTCCACACAACAGCACAGCTTAATGACTGTGAGCGATGATGTGGACAGGGTCACGATCCCTTACATCATTAAAGGTGAAATATGTATGTTTGCCCTGCTAGCGACACCAAACCACTGGAGAAAATAAAGATTGTTTCCCCAACATGTTTCCTAAACACCCCTACTGCCCAGAAGCTGCAGGACAGCTTACTTTTCACCATAGTTGCACTATTGATGCAAAGCATGCCTCAAATTATAGACAACATAAAACAACAAAACTGCTTGCAGACTTTGCAAACACTGTAATATTGAGTGATTAGATTTTCATTTGAAGCACTGAATCAACTCTTTTCTCAAAACATTGTTTCCTCTTCAGTCTTTCAAACTAAACTAAACTAAACTAAACAAAAAACAAACAAAACAAGACAAAAAACACAAACCATGACAAAACAAAACAACAAAAAACATGATAAACAAAAAATGACAAATCAAAAAAACTAAATTAAAAACACAACAAAAAGACAAAAAAACAAAAACAACAATAAAAATAATGACAAAACAAAAATGACAAAAAAAGAAAAACAACACACAACAAGAAACATGACAAAACAAGCAGAAATGAAAAAAAGACAAAATGAACAAACCAGACAAAAACCCCAACAAAAATCATGACAAAACAAAATGAAAAACAACAACACACAACAAAAAACATGACAAAACAAGCAGAAATGAAAAAAAGACAAAACGAACAAAAGCAAATGACAAAAAACAACAAACATGGCAAAACAAAAACAAAAACACGACAAAACACAAAAATCGTGACAAAACAAAAACAAAAAAAAACAACACAACAAAACACAAAAAACATGACAAAACAAGCAGAAATGAAAAAAGACAAAACGGACAACACACGACAAAACACAAAAAACATGACAAAACAAAAACCCCAACAAAAAACATGGTAAAACAAAAAAACAACACAACAAAAATCATGACAAAAACAAAAATGACAAAACAAAATGAAAAACAAAAACACAACAAAAAACATGACAAAAGCAAAAATGAAAAAAAGAAAAAACAAACAAAAAAAAAAAGACAAAAAACATGACAAAACAAAAAACAAAAAAAAACAACACGACAAAACACAAAAAACATGTCAAAACAAAAACACAACAAAAACATTATAAAACAAAAAACACAAAGCACAACAGTGCAAAAAAAACAAGTAATAATGTTAAGAAATTACTTCATTATATACTTTGTGTCAGACAGCTTGTTTTGCACCACAGCTGATCAACTGACAAAAAGCATGCCTCAAATTGTAGACAACTGTAAGCAATCCCATAATGCACTGCAATATGCTTTTGCATATATAATAAACATTTGATAAGCATTTCCATCAGAGATGGCAAGTATTAAAAGAAAATAGTTTGATCCTATTGAAAATTAACATTTTATTACAGTGCAGTGCTAGTTTCATGTCTCTTCTCTTCTCAAATAATTTCAAATCAAATTAATATTTCATACCCATGTTTATTCAGTTGGTAAGTAGTCATGTAACAAGTCTTATAATGTAATAATGCACAAGCTAGTGTACAAGGTGATAAAAGACTCAAAAAAAAAATATATCTTATAACATCTATAATATTCAGAATTTCATCTGAAGCACAAGACTAAACAAAAACAAAATAAAAAAAAAAACCCTTTCTTGTCTAAAATAATTTCCAGCAATTCACATACATTTATATACAGTATTTATTTGGTTAGTAGCCATGCAATATGTGTGATAACGTACAATCAGCTGATTATTAAAGATTGTAAAATAAATGCTGGTGTCGCATTATACCTTAAATTAGAGAAAATGTGTTTTCATAAGACTTACAAGAACTAAGAAAAACAGAAGATTCTGTTTCTCTGACTAATGAAAATATCTTAATGTTTGTATATTAACCATCAGATTAACCAAAAACTAGTTTTCTTGTAAATAAACTATAAAGCACACTAGTTTGGGATATGGGCAGTGTTGATGCATGCCATCAAACCAACTGTGGTCAAATGAAATAAAAAAAGAGCAGTGATCAGTTTTAACCGCTACCATGGAAACCATCAGGAGTCAAGGAGGCTGACGGTTGCCATGGTTTCCATGATAGAGTATAAACAAACCCTCCTGCAACAGTTACCAGAGAATCACAACAAACACTGTAAACAACGATCGGCTGACTAACTCTAGAGAGACATCAGGCTGGTAAACCACACCAACACCCACACATTATCATCCAGGAGGACATCAAAGACAAATATTATTAATATTCTGTAAACTGGACGAGATGGTGTTCTCGTAACTTTATTTTTTTATTGTCCTCTTTTGTAAGTCGCTTTGGATAAAAGCGTCTGCTAAATAACTAAATGTAAATGTAAATGTAACTATAAATGTACATTTTGAGAAACTACAATTTTATGGTTGTTAACATACAATTCTTTTTTTTTTCCTCACGATTTGTTCATGATTAATGCATTTGGTTTCAGGAAAGCAAGAAAAATGAATTATGTGTAATTACTGTGTTTGGCATTTTGTGTGAATGACACAGCAGAATATTTGTTAGTGTATATATAAAAACAACGGACAGAGGTGAGAGTCTTTACTCGTATATCTCTCTCTCTCTCGCTCACACACACACACGCACACACACACACACAGACAGATCCTATATATTTTGTAAACTGCATCAAAAAGCACAAGAAATTCATGAATTCTGAAATGTCTCAGTAATAAAACACACTAATATTTTATAGATGTTTGTGCAAGACATTTTGCTGTTAGCCTTCAGTCGTCTGCTAATGTTTTACTTGTGGGCGATATTTCACTTCTTACGTACCATCTAGTGCTTCCTTTTTTATACAGATTTCAGTCTGACCCAATTCACACTCTCCCTAATCTCACAAAGTCAGATGTATGACTTCTTTTCTGATCACCATGAAATCTATCCACTCTAACCTTAAAACAAAAATACTGACTTAGACTGCACCATCTTACTGATTTGTGAAGTAAACAAAGCAGTCATTTTTTCTATGACAGTTAGTGGAAAGAGTGAACTAATGAAAAGATATAACTAAAGCTACACATAAAACATAGTATCTTTTAAATATTTGCTTATACATACATTGCAAACATAATATTCAGTGATACAATATTCATTTGAAGCACTGAATGTACTCTGTCCACAAAAAAACAAATCACAAATCCAAAAAACAATCCAAACCAAACAAAACTAAACAAAAAAAACACAAAACCAACCCCAACTCCACTATAAAAACACAAGACAAAACAGAAGAGAACAAAATCAAACCATATAAAAAAGATAAAAATAAAATAAAATAAAAAAAACCCAAATCAACAACAAAACTACACAAAAAAACAACAAAATAATAATACTAAAAAAAAATAAAAAAAAATAAAATAAAATAAAAAATAAAAAAAAAATCACAAAACCAAACCAGTCGCAAAACCAAACAAAACAAAAACACAAAACCAAACAACAAAACAAAAACACAAAACCAAACCAGTCACAAAACCAAACCAAACAAAAACACAAAACCAACCCCAACTCCACTATAAAAACACAAGACAAAACAGAAGAGAACAAAATCAAACCATATAAAAAAGATAAAAATAAAATAAAATAAAAAAACCCCAAATCAACAACAAAACTACACAAAAAACAACAAAATAATAATACTAAAAAAACAAAAACACAACAAAACAAAAACACAAAACCAAACAAAACAAAAACACAAAACCAAACCAGTCACAAAACCAAACAAAACAAAAACACAAAACCAAACAACAAAACAAAAACACAAAACCAAACCAGTCACAAAACCAAACAAAACAAAAACACAAAACCAAACCAGTCACAAAACCAAACAAAACAAAAACACAAAAAACAATCCAAAACAATCTCCCCCAAACAAAAATCACAAAACCAAACAACAAAACAAAAACAAAACCAAACCAAACCAGTCGCAAAACCAAACCAAACAAAAACACAAAACCAAACAACAAAACAAAAACAAAACCAAACCAGTCGCAAAACCAAACCAAACAAAAACACAAAACCAAACAACAAACAAAACCAAACCAAACCAGTCGCAAAAACCAAACAAAACAAAAACACAAAACCAAACAACAAAACAAAAAAAAAACCAAAACAAACCAAAAACCAAACCAAACAAAAACACAAAACCAAACAACAAAACAAAAACAAAACCAAACCAGTCGCAAAACCAAACCAAAACAAAAAACAAAATGAAACCAAACAAAACAAAAAAAAAATAACCAAACCAAACCAGTCGCAAAACCAAACCAAACAAAATCACAAAACCAAACAACAAAACAAAAACAAAACCAAACCAAACCAGTCGCAAAACCAAACCAAACAAAAACACAAAACCAAACAACAAAACAAAAACAAAACCAAACCAGTCGCAAAACCAAACCAAACAAAAACACAAAACCAAACAACAAAACAAAAACACAAAACCAAACCAGTCGCAAAACCAAACCAAACAAAAACACAAAACCAAACAACAAAACAAAAACACAAAAACCAATCCAAAACAATCTCCCCCAAACAAAAATCACAGAACCAAACAAACAAAACAAACAAACAAAAACACAAAACAAAACAGGAGAACAAAATCAAACCACATAAAACAAAAAACAAAAAAAACAAGAAAAAAAAATATCACAAAACACAAAACAAAATAATAATATTAAAAACAAACAAAAACCACAAAACCAAACCAAAGCCACAAAACCAAACAAAACAATCTCTCCCAAACAAAAACCACAAAAAGAGTGAAGTTTAGTCAAATAAAAGAATGTGTTGTGTATTGTAAAGGCCTCAGACCATGGGCAATCAAAGGCAGTAGCAGGGCGAACAACAGAAAGTGATCAAAAGTCCTGTCTGAGCATCTCTAGCTGAGAGGATGTTAGATGTCAACGATATGAACACGCCACCAATAGCCTGAGAAACAGGGTGTTCGACATAAAGCAGTCAACACAAACACACTGCTGTGAAATACTGCTGTCCTGCACAGCGTCTCCTGACAGACACGCGGAGGGCAGCTTCCTTTTGTGGGAGCGTTCAATTCACCCCGCACCTGACGCCAGCCTCAAATCTACAGGAACGTGCAACTTAATGAATGGTTTGTTTGCAGCCTGTGGATACAAACCAGCCTGCTGCTCAGTAAACACATATGAAACGAGAGCTGGGTGCTATTGCGGGGCGGCCGCGAGATCATTCACACGACTAAATAAGGCACTGAGGGTCCTCCAACTCAAACTAACAGGACTCTGGCGGTGAACCTTATAAGGCTGGCTGTGGGGGTCACCGCTTTCCCTCCCACTGCGATTCATTAATGTTCAACAAAATAAAGTAACATGAGACCAGAGGTTCATTCACAGCAGCAGCTACCAGGTAAACAACTCACTCTGAAACAACTAACAATGACTGAACAACTACAAAAGAAAGAGAGAAAAAAAAAAAAATGAATGGAGAAAAAACAAGACTGGGAATAAGATGGAACGTTCACCATTTGTTTTGATCAGTGCAGCAACAAAAAGAAGAAAAAAAATCGTAATTCAATTTAGTCTTGTAATAAAAGGCAGTCTCCAGGAGATAAATCGTGAGAGATTGTGGAGGGTCTACATTGAACACTGTGTGGATCTGAATCTGATACGACCGTTTCCCATGCACTGGAAGTGAACATAAATTACTTTAGGTTCAGTGTAACATTCAGGGAACATAAACAAGATAAAGCAGCACAAGAGTACAATAAAAGTTGTCCTCAAGTCAGATGGAAGTGTTTGAAGGTCTCTGGCCTCAACAATGCAAAGCCAAATCTGTAAAAGTGTTCAGTGCAGTAGCTCACCATCACTTACTGATTAAAATGCAAACATGCCTCATAAAATTCACTGCCTTATGCTTACATGTTTTTACTTTTTTTGCAAAGCCTAATTTGTATATAACATTCTACACTTTTTAGCTAAACATCACTCATTCAGTCCAAATTCAAAATTAAATTTCTCCCGCCCCTTCCTCCTCAGATTCAACTCTCGAGTGGGTTGCCAGATTGAGGACATGCAACAGGAACGAGCAAAATTATTAATGGAAGGTCAAGAGTCTTACACTGTATGTTGATGAACTGATTTATTCGCATATTAATATGCCTATAGTCATAGAGCCTTTTTGGATGGATGTTGAAGCTTTTTAGGTCGGACAGAACCTGCGATCTCTGACCCAGTTCATTTGCTGGCTACCATGGCTACAGTACTCTGTGTTTTCCACCAACTGGCAACCCTGGGGTGTTGAAATACTATTGGTTAAACTGGCAGTGGGCGGAGTCACATAGACCAAAACAAAACCAGGCATTCTGACATGGAATAACTGTAGCATTGTTTTTCTGAGAAACATGTATGTGAACTGAGATTGTTTCCTAAATATCTGCAAACATATTATGGTATTTTTAGGCTTCAGTACAGTTAAAAAATTACATACAGCACCATTGAAATATACTTTTCAGAGTAATTCTGGTCATGGATATATCTAGATCAGATCATGGAACAGATTTGAATTGTGCTAGATATGTGACAAGCAACAGGAAATTCTATTTTTGGAATGATTTCTATTTCTTTGATGATGTCCATGACAACTCCAGTTCTGACTGTTTTGTACAATATTAAAATGTTTTAATTTAAATTCAAATATCATTTTTGTGTGACTTTAATAGCAATAATGAAAGAGACAATGGATAATTGACATCAGATCTTTAAAATAACAAAAAACAGTAAAAGAAACAAGACTGTTCAAACTGTGGACTATGCTCAAAGAAGTGTATTCCATGACAAAGAGTGTGTCACTGAGCATGTTTTGAATCACTTTATAATTGTTTATTTGTTTGATTATGCACATTTTGTTCCAAGTATGAGACAGCAGCACGCTTGCACATGTATGCATTTATCTGTTAAGCAGTCAGGTAAAAAGCAGGAGGATGTGCAGCCAGACAAAATAAACACTGACAAGATAATACAACAGCTAGATTCCAATAAACTACATCAGGGAGACTTGAAACTCTTTTATTGTACATAAGCTGAAATTGTTTTATTATTTTATTAGGTTTTGTTTTATTACGTTTGAAATTACTTTATTATGTGAGAAGACGCAGTGCGCAGTGATACAAGAGACATGAAACTAACAATGCAGGCTGTAACGAATGACTATTCATCAATACTGCACTGAACTGATCAACGGTGACAGTAAAGACATTTAACATGTTACATCTAATGAATTTCTAATAAATGCTGTTCTTTTGAACAAGGAATCCTAAAAAAAGTATCAGGGTTTCTTTAAAATATGTGAATCAACACTGTTTCAACACTGATAATATTTAGAAATGTTTCTTGAGCAGCAAATCAGCATATCAGAATAATTTCTGGAGGATCACGTGATACTGAAGACTGGAGTAATGATGCTGAAAATTCAGCTCTGATCACAGGAATAAATTACATTTTAAAACATGTTCAATTAGAAAACAATTATATTAAATTCTAATAATATTTCACAATATTACTGTTTTTACTGTATTTAAAAAAAAAACTTTAAGAAAACTGTATTTTGTAAGCAAACTTCAATTTAAAAATATATCAACACATGCATATACAAATAAACCTGTTTGCATACACACAGATACATACATAGACAGCAATAGACAGGCTCTATCAGCAGGTTTGCACAGATGTTAAAATACACAAACACACACACACACACACATAGGAGGCAGCAACCCTTATCTTGTCAGGCTGGCATGATGCCAGTGGCGGCTCCCTGCCTGTGCCATCAAATCAGTCCGGGTGAACGGAGACACACACACACACACAAACTCAAATGCTGCAAAACAGAGCACAGGATGGCATCTCACAGTGTGAGATGCTACCAAACACACTAAGTCACACTGACAGGACGTGTCTTTACAGCACACACACACTGTAGCTCTCAAAAGGTTATGCAAGACAATACGCCTCTCTCTCACACACAATGCATCTTATACAATCTAACAGGCGCTGTGAAACATTACCTGATTACTATTTTTGTCTGATTTGTCATTTTGAATTCAGTTACTGCCTTTGGAATGTGCTTTATAACTTAATTTGTGCTTTGGTTAATGTGTGGTCATACAATCACATGTACAGCAAAATAAAACATTAATAAATAAAGAGTCCACTACACCAGTTAACGTATATATCTAAGGTATCTATATTTGATTCCTGTAGCTTAGCAACAGTATTTCATAGGAGGAAGTCTGACTAGCAGACATCAAGGAGTGACTGTGCTGCCACATATCACTTCCCATGTTCCTCTGTTCAAGCACTAGAGCAGTGGAGATTTCTGGACTCACTCACCAGAGAGAGACTGAGTGAGAGCAAAAATGTCAAGGTGGTCATATCAGAATTATTTTAAATAACTTATTTTTTCCAAGTTAATGCAGGTTTTAGTCACAATTTATTTTTGTTCTTTTCCACCCTCTCTGAGCCTTAAATTTAAAGTAACAAGTTTATCAGTTAGTCCAACACAATCTCTTTGCCCCAATTGGGGCAACCCAATTGTCTAACCAATGGACTGAGTTTAGCGCAACTCAATTACTTTGTCCAACCAATGGATTGAGTTTGGAGTGACCCAATCACTTTGTCCAACCAATGGATTGAATTTGGGGTGACCCAATCACTTTGTCCAAACAATGGCGTGAGTTTGGAGTGACCCAATCACGTTGTCTAACCAATGGATTGAGTTTGGGGCGACCAAATCACTTTGTTAAACCAATGGCATGACTTTGATTTTGTGGCGACCCAATCCCTTTGTCCATGCAATGGTTTAAGTTTGGGGCAACCCAATAACTTTGTCCAAACAATGGCGTGAGTTTGGAGTGACCCAAACACTTTGTCTGAGTTTGGAGTGACCCAATCACTTTACCCAACCAATGGACTAAGCCTGGTTGGACAAAGTGATTGGGTCACCCCAATGGTGTGACTTTGTGGTGACCCAATCAATTTGTCCAATGGTGTATGTTTGGGGCGACACTAAAAGTTTGTCCAAAGAATGGCATGAGTTTGGGGCAACCAATCACTTTGTTCAACCAATGATGTACGTTTGGGGCAAACTTTCAGATTGTTCAACCAATAGGCTTATTTGACTTCATGCGGTGCTGCAAAGATCGGCTGCCACCTGACAAATAGAAAATTTGTCGGACTTTGATCGGCGCTGCAGTCGCCTTGCGATCACATGTGCCATCAAAGTACCGCGAGAGCAAAACGAGACCACTCGCCTAGGTTAGGCGCTGCAGTTGCTCAAAATCGGCTGCGAAAGCCTTGATGACAAGTCGTCTTCAAAAAATAGTCTTCAGGGAAATAAACTTCTAGGTTAAAATATGAACACCATTGAAGTACGTTTGATGAACACTTCTTTTTAGAGCAAACACATTAGCAGTACACACCTCATGCCTTCAGTAGATTTGTTCTGGTAGTTGCAGTAGAGCTGTGGAGTTCCCAGCATGGCCTCTGTGAATACGGCCAGAAAACCCAGGCTCTCTACGAACAGAACTGAGTCCAGTAGCAGATACGTCATATAGGCGGCCAGCACTGTGAACGCCAGCACACACTGCAGGTAATCCACAAAACGACTCCAAGACCAGAAGTAGTTCCAGTCAAAGTCTAGAATTCAGAAAGAAAGAGAGTACATGTTAAAAATAAAAAAAAAGTACTACAGCTTATATTAGTTGAAAGGAGTCCAAAAGACTTTTAGGAGAAAATTTTGAGGTCTGAGAGGCAGTATTCTCAAAATAGACACAATTTTTTATTTAAAAATTATGATAAATATCTATATTTCTAAAAAAAAAAATTATATATTACACTTTAATCATTTTAACTGCCAGTCTTTATCAAGTTCTTCCTTTCAACAATACATTTCATAGAACACTGAAACACTGGACATATATACAGTATGCATGGATTATGCAAAGGAATGTATTAGTAGGGATGAAGGGTTGAATCAATGTCAGATCATCAAGTTCAGACCACAGACCCTCTAAGACAATGGTTTGCAGCCATGTTCTGACAGGATCACAGCCAGCAGGGAAAAAAAACAATGCTAAATGCAAACAAAAAAAATAATAATAATAAAAAAAAATTGCCAAAATAAGCAATTCAATAATTATACCATTCAAAAGTTTGGGGTTGGTTACAATGATTTTGAAACAAGTCTCTTATGTTCACCAAAGCTGCATTTATAGGATCAAAAATACAGTAAAAACAGAAATATTGTGAAATATTATTACAATTTAAAATAACTGTTTACAATATACTTTAAAATGTAATTTATTCCTATTAGCCAAAGCTGAATTTTCATCATCATTACTCCAGTCTTCAGTGTCACATGATCCTTCAGAAATCATTCTAATATGCTGATTTGCTGCTCAAGAAACATTTCTCATTGATTACCATTTTTAAAAACAGTTGTGCTGCTTCATATTTTTGTGGAAACTGAACAATTGACAAAACCACCCAAGCTAAGAGACGTGCCTTACACATGGTCTTTCCTGACCGCAATCGCAATGGGTTTTGTGCAACGAATTATTGGCTGCCGAGAGCATGAAATCGTCAAAATTTAATTTTGTATGATCTGCAGTTTCGGTACTGTGTTGGGTGACCACAGATCCAGAGTGAAATCTGGGTCCTAAAGTAAAACCAGACTGTAAGACCCCCTCAAAGAAGTCCTTTTTCATGATCATCCAGTTCCCAGCACACAAGGCTCTCAGCAGGGATGAGTCTGACTGGATTCTGACCTAAAATAATCCACTTTCGCCAATTATTTTGGAGGCTGAACTCAGAGAACTCATAAGCCTGTAAGTCAGCTCTCCGCCCATCCGTCGGTGGACGAGA
The DNA here is from genome assembly GCA_021397915.2 of Tor tambroides. Classification (NCBI taxonomy): domain Eukaryota; kingdom Metazoa; phylum Chordata; class Actinopteri; order Cypriniformes; family Cyprinidae; genus Tor; species Tor tambroides. Next base: position 684 of record JAFVLL020004316.1, on the reverse strand, counting down.
AGAGCATATCTAATCAAAGCACGCTGGGAGCTTCAACAACGGTTACTCTCATAAAGCGGCACTGGAAATGTTGAAGCAACAAAGTACAAGCAGAGGCCAAAACCGAAGCATGAGGACCACAGTGACATCCAGAGTGTCATGAAAATGTCAGGGCATGTGGGACAAAACTGAAAGAGAAGAGAATGACACAAAGGACAGAGTCCAAAGCACTGCTATGACGGGTCTAGATGGACTGAAGCGGGAAAAACACACATTCAGTGAATAAATGTAGGACTGGATTAGGAAAACACAATTCCAGCAATCCATCGCTTGGTGCGTCTCTCTCTCTCTTCGGATGCCAGCTGTGCTCACAAAACCCGATCAAGAGGGGGCGGCACGGCTTAGATACAAGAGTGTTTGGGTAATCTGTTTGTTAGGGTAGAGAATTTTACATCCAAAAAAACTCTGCCTCAGTATCTGCAATCTTTGTTTGCTCCATTACTTGCGGTGTTTGCTAAAGTCCTTTTTGAACAAAGTTTGAACAAATCGCTAACCGTAGTAGCGATGAATATAGCACCGCCCACACAGAGAACGCTGACAAAACAAGCTGCTATTGATCAACATGACAAATTCTTGTGCCAAAATTCAATAAACTAGAAGTCAATGGGAAAATTCTTTGCCACCTGGGGTCCGTTCTTCGTACGT